>JAIFTH010000437.1:0-28450 GCA_019968535.1 Fragariocoptes setiger
ATCACACACACACACACACACACACACACACACACACACACACACACACACACATAGTAACCGTAAATAAACTTTCCAAAAAGCTAGATGTGGCCCCTGTCTTTCGTCGTGCGACATCATCGACGACATCAACATCATCGTCAGCTCCGACAACCATGAAAGTTTGAAACACATATCACAAGTGCTTATATAACAGCAGCAAAAACATCTTTAATCAGCACACAACAGCAGTAACACTAATCAAACACTTAAACGGTCCGTCTGTCCGTTTGTCAGTCCATCTATCTGTTTGTCGACTGTCAAATGTCCAAATAAGCAATTTGAAGCCTAAATTATAACTCAACAAACAGACTTCGCATCAGCGAGCGTAAACTGCACTCAATATAAAATGCTCGCTGGTGCCAACGACGTAACGATGTAGATGTAGTCGACAAATCGCCGGCAAATGTGATTAACTAGCATCAAGCACGTGGCCAGCACACGTGACAATCATATTGCCTTCCGATAAATACCGTGTCGCGCTCAATTTGACATGATGTGTCGACACACTTTTGGTGTCGTCCTGATTGACAACACGGTCAAATAGTTAAGTCTTAGTTCAGTTTAGTTGGAGGAAGCTTAATGTTTGTACTTTAAAGCTTGCAAAGTACGCTAGTTTATTTGCAATTTGAAACGAAACAGCTTAGGTGTGTGTGTGCGAGCTAATTCTATGTGTATGAGCATCCAATGCTGGCCATAGTTAAGTGCTTCAATGTGTCACCGCTTTCCAGGCACGTGAAACCTTGGAGATTTTTCAACGAGTCCGGATTAGATATTTCAAGTAACCAACGATACAGACGACAGCCGCAACATGTGAACGGATTATCGGCCACTCCGATCCGTGTGCGTCCCTCTGCGATTAACGGGGCGAAAAACCATTCGTTCAGGTAGGCCAACGAGTTGGCGCTCAAATCGAGTATACGCGGCGGCGGACGATCTTCGATCGAAGCCAACGCGTCGAATGCAATACTTTCGATTTGATTGTTGCGCAACCAAATGGACAAGCTTGTGCTTGGTACTGTCAGCGCAAATGATTTAATATGTTTCAATCGATTATTGCTCAGGTCTAACATTTCAAGGGCGGATAATTGAACGAAAGCATTGGCTCCAATCGATGAGATTTTATTTGATGCCAAATCGAGATATTTTAAGCTTGTGCTCGCCGGAAAAGCGTTAGCCGGTATTTTGGTAAGCCTATTGAATCCTAGACCTAATCGTCGCAACTTGGGCATTGCACTAATGTCACGAAATGGAAACTCGTCGAGACAATTGCGTGTTAGACTTAAATCCTGAACATTGGCACCCGATTGGCCGAACGCGCCCGATTCAATGCTCTTGATTTGGTTGAGATCCATGTAAATGTTACCAATGAGATTGTGTGTGCCAAAATTGTGCCTCGTTAACGATGTCAAATTAGTCTGATAAATCCAAACATTACGAAACGACCATCGTGCCTCATCAACAGTGAATATTCTCCTCAATTGTTCATGGTTGTCGAGTGTCAAACACAACAATCCTTCGTCGTCACAATGGCACGGTTTGATTCGTTTGGCATCGGGACATTTGGCTTGCACCAATGTGATAGTTAGTGTGAGTGATATGAGTATGATTCTCAATATAATATCCATGTCCTCTCACATAATATAACAATCTTCTAAACATCAATGAATTGTGATAGTAATAGTAATCATCTGTTATGAATAGAAACAATAATAATAGCGATAGTAATAATGATGATGATTTTGATGCGTGCGACTGAATGCGCTGAATCAGTGTGTTTCAATGATTAGCTCACAGAAGTCAGCTGGTGTTTGACAAAAAAATAATAATAAAAAGACTGCTAAGCATACGTGGGGGTTTACCTAAGACCCCACGTCTGACGCGACTTATTCACATGGCAGTTTTATTATCACGTAATTTTATCTTTTGGTCTAACACTTAGTGCCAGTTGTTACTAATGATGATGGTGTTCTTGATGTGATAAATTATGCTCAAGCTCCTCCTCGACCATTCGACGAATGCGTGTCTTCTCTTTCGTGGCCACTATGTTGGCCTTGACAGGAATCAGGTGCATCTCGGTGGTGATAGTATCCATTTGACGTTGCTCGTGCTCAATATCGCTGGCCAATCGATGCCTGAGTGTTTCGAACAATTTAATTTGCTTGCTAATATCGCGCAGCTCTATGTCTGAGTGTTTTAATTGTTGCTTCCAGAGTCCGATTGTGTCCATTTGACGTTTCAATATGTCTTGATTTTGCGATAGCTCATATTTTAGCTGGTGTCGTTCGTTTTCTAATTCGGTCATTATAGCACGAAATGCTCTAAGTGAATCTTTGCGCAGAGGCTTTTCGCGGTGGTTTAAATGCAAATCTCGGAACCATCCTTCGAGGTCGTCCATTCTTCAGATGACTGGATATTTATTTGCAATGATTATAATAGTTCCCAAGGCCAAACAATAAATGATATAATAACAAAATAATATTTCATAATTTCTATGACACTCATTTGTTGCATCTTTGTTGCTATTTTTATTCGTTAATTGTGTGTATGTGCTTGCGTGAGTGCGTGCAATTGTGCTTGCGAGTTGCATGAGTGTGTGCATTTTTTGAGTGTACGTGGGGGTAAGCAGAAAGTTCGCCGATCAGAGGCGCCACACAACAATCGAACCATTGACGAAGTGCTGCGAGTCTGTGTGTGTGTGTGTGACAACGATAACGTTAATCGCATAAACGATTGGCGCTCAAAATTAGCTGTGAATCAAAAGCATCATAAGAAACATGCGCAGTGAACGTATTTTTTTAAGAGATTTGATTCGCTCGGACAGTTCGAATAATTCGATTTCAAGATTTGTCAACTCAACTCGGTTTCATTAATGATTTTTCTTTTTAAATCAAGTTTGACAAATGTACTGAAACAATTTAGCTCCTTCTAAAATCTATCGATTCTTTGATAGAAGAGGGGAAGGTTGAGAATTTCTTAACGGACGAAGATGAACGTGCGCATTGGCAATGAAAAACTTTTATATTGATGAAAAATCAATGAAATCTCATTATTGTTGATTTATGCTTTCGATTCTCGATCAATGATCATCAGATTTTTGTATGAAGCCATTCACACAAATGATTTTCAAATTTACAATTACAGCTTAAGTCAAGTGGGTGAAACAGTCAAGACAGAATACACCGCCAAGGCTAAGATAATAGACAACAATCGGGCTGTGATCGGGTTGATTGTTGTTGCCATTGAAACTGATAAATTTGTTGCATAAATAGATGATCTCAGTCGCAACGTGATGATAATAATGACAGCACTAACGTTTACTACTAATCACCAATCACACACACACACACAAGGTGTGTTGTGTGGTGTTCAACATACAGGCACGACATCTGCTTTTTGTGCATGCTTTAGTGCTTTTATACTTTCGCTTGCTATGTGATGAATGAATTGACGGACACACGACCGGCTGTGTACTTGGCTGACTACCTGCCCAACTGGCTGGCTTACTAGCTAAATATTTCACTTACCTGCCTTCCTATGTCTGCCAGAGTGTGGAGCATAGTACTTGCACCGCACACCTAACATTAGCACAACTAACAGACCCTTAACACATTGTCAAGTTAAACCAACGAACATCAGTTACATTTGGCTTGTTGGTGTTGTTGTTTACTACACAAAACTTGGAAGTGTACAATTTGAAGTGTTAGCAACTGACACGGATTCAAAGATCATTACAGTGTACAGTACTTTTCTGCGCTGTGCTGTGCTGTACTTCAATCTGATGTTTACGTAACGGTAAAGCCAAGGAATGCAATGATGAGCATCCTCCTGACTGACTGTCTGATTGTACACTTGTTCAAGGTCAATCTCCTGAGCTTTCACTGTTAGGGCTCTCGGCGCTAATGTTTTTGCTATGTTAAGTTTCATGTGAGTTTCTTTCTATGCTGCTCGTCAATGAACAAAGTCTATAGCAAAGTGATTGGAGTGCTGTTGTTTTCATTCAATTTGTTGTCGTTGTTTTTTGTTTTGTGTACACAACAACAACAATATAAATGTGTGTCAGTATTGTTGTTCATCGCGGTAACATACTTTTGCTCGTGCCTTTACCCGAACCTAAGCATTCGATTTAGCTCTTGTGTGTCTTACTGTGCTGTACTTACCTTGCTGGATAATTGAATACGTGTGAGTAAGTGCACGTAGTCGTACTACGTAGCTACGTAACACAACAGTCAGCACAAAGACCAGCAACTAATAACAGTTAACATATCGTTACACGCACGCTCGTGGTTGTTTCTGCTGTCTGTTGTTGTGGAATGTGCACGTGCACTTGAGTTTGTATGTGTGTGTGTCCACACTCACGCCCACTAATTACATCACACACACACACACACACGCACTTACGCACATAACAAGCAGTTGGTGGTCGAACTGTTGGTTGGTTATGTCGTTCATCATGAAATGGTTCACCATGGAACAATCAGGAGCCATAAGGAGTTTGTCAGTTAGCGAGCAGCGCGCACTGATGAGCGACGACCACGACGATTAACGACTTCGTTCAATGACCGCTATCTTCGGGGTTGCGATCTTCATGTCTTCTTGTGTTCGTCGCATTAAGTCACTACTATTCTTGAAGCACATAGGCTATACCTTCAAAGCACATAGAGATTGATTCAAAACAGTTGTTGATAAGAACATAAACACACTTACACACGCTCACGATGACGTTAGTTGCATCAATCGAACAGCAACACAGCGATCATCAAGAAGACAGACGTATACCTTTCGCTAGCCCTCAGTTAAAATCATTTAAAAAGTCCAGGAATCCAAACCAAAAATCTACTTATTTATTGTCGATAATTATTTATCTAACCATATTCATAGCTACTGTTGGCAGTCAATCAGCGATTGGATCAGGTAACGATGAACGGGCTGCAGTAATTCTAAGCCACAACAATTCCAGCTCAAGTTCTCATAACAACAGCAACAACACAAGTGATAGCCTACAGGATGAGCACGCGTTATTGCCAAGCTCAGAATTTATCGATGGTGATTCGCCGATGATACTGGTCGATCCTCATGAGCCAGGTGAAGAGGCAACAGCGACAGCCAAACAGTTGCATCATCAAAACAATGTCTCGACAACAGCAGAAACAACGATAGATTATTCGAGAGATTCTCCAATATTGATAATACCGGTGCCAGCAGCATCCATGCCGATTGCTGCTGCTGCTGCTGCCGCCGTCGCCGACGCAACCACGACTGTTGCAAGCACAACAGCAAGAACAAACACGAGCAACATGGAAACTAATGATAACGACGACCATGACGACGACGAGTTCAAATTAGGCCACGACAATCCATCAAGTGCTTCAGACGATGCTGACTTTGAGGTGCCGAAAAATGTGTCGCAATTCATGGATTACATCGAACGATTGTTTCACGATTTGAAACATCAAATTATGGACTTGTTCGAGCCTCATATGCCGCAATTGATTCGTCGTAGCTCAATGGTATCACTATCAGGCGCATGCTCGTACGACATGCTACGATTGGTGTTAGGTTTGCGTCAATTTCAACCATGGGCGCTCAAGAGTAAGCTCTCTACTCATTCTTATCATATCACTTCGATCGTCTTGAATCACGATGAACAATATATGCTCACAATTTTTTTTCTTCAATCACTGAATCAACAACCAACAATTATTAGTGTTGGATGCGGCCGGAAAAGTGCCTGGTTAGTTATTGACACTTACATTTGTCATTTGTTATGATTCGAAATGTGTTTCTAATTAACACATTGTTTTACAATTAACATCAATATAACTTTTAGAGGGAATCTTCGAGGGTAGTTTCACCGCTCTAGGATCGTACGATGAATGTTTGGCCACGCAGTTTGAGGCGTCACAAAGCGACGACGGAAATCAACCGACTCAGGGAAAGTATTGTTTGGTCAATGTGAGTCCATTTTTACCCCCGAAGCCACCTGTCGATAATGTCGAGCACATCTTCAATGAGGAAGCCAACAAGCGCAACTATCCTAGGGTAAGTGTAATGGCGGATCCACTATTGCAAATAGCAAAGTGCTAAAGTTAGTTTTATCTCATGGTCAGAGTGATAATTTTCGACATTTATTTAGGCTATTCATAGTGATTTATCAACAATAAATGATAGGCTTGCTTGCTTGCTCGCTCGCTCGCTCACTTTCTTGCTTGAGAAGAGTGATAGCTCACGGTGATCCTAATAAAAGCTACTTACACTTCTGCGTGTGTGTTAGTGTGAGTGTATGTGTATGGAAGCTCATAAAAAAATTTATCAAGAGAAGCTAGACGCTCGTGAATAGAAAGGAGGATAGAAAGCAAGTGTTAGCTTAAACAGATGCTTCCTGAATGGCCAACTACGAATAAGAAAAATATAAATGCGATAGCTATAGTTAAACTCACTCATGAAAAAGTCATGCATTCTCAGCTAACAGATTACATAACAGCACAAAATAGCCGAGCCAAGCCTGAATTAGCCTAGTCTATCCTATTCTATCCTATCCCATCCTATCATAGCAAGTGTTAGCTTGAACTTATGTTCGTTGTTGTTGTTGTCAAAATTATCAACGGGATGATTGCTATTTGAGCTTGATCTCCATTCATATGTAGTTATATTTATGTTCTAATCTCAATAACTTGTATTCATTCTTACCGTCGTTTTCATGACGCTTGTCCACCAAACTAATCAAAACTACTCAATTATCTAACTTGTGCGTGCGCGTGCGTAACCACACCAACAAAACAAATTCAAGGCGAACCACTTTGCTCGTATTGGCGCCATATTTTACTACATGCGATTCCGCATTGGCGTGTGCATTCCTTCAACATGCTCTGACATCGATACACAATCGATAGCCGATACACTGAGCGATAGCCTTAGGCTCAACATTACGATACCACATTGTCAAGTGAAACAAGAAACTCATTGGTCCAAGCGTCAATGGGTGGCCGGTTTCTTTGTGCTAGTGCTCGTCATGTTGGTCACCATATCATCAGTAGTGGAATGGATGTTGTTGCGAGGACGTAACTTAAAAAAACACACAAATGATAGCAGGACAGGCAGCCACAGAATTGCGATGCCTCTCACCAACAATATCGGAAAGAACAATATTGCGTTGTATGTGAAAAAATTGGCCCCATTCGAGGTGGTGGCTGACAGCGCTCCTCGTGAGCTAATGCTGGCCTCCAACGATTTAAAATTGAACGATGGCACGTGCAACGGGCACCTACATCCAGGTGGGCACATTAATTCGGCATTCCAATCGGATTCAGTGTCAGTGGACATCAACTCCACCGCCACTGGCGCCGCTAGAGTCGAAACAACAGGTGCTATGACAACAACAGCAACTAATAATAATAATGATGGTCATGGGTGTGTCGAGAGAGCTCTGTCAATCGATAATCAAAGGGACAATAATTCCCAGAACACTTCTGATCGATCGTTGCACTGGGCATTGTTATCATTCTCGACGATCTACAATCATAGTTTATACTTTAAGTCGTTCAATCGAACATCGACATCTTATACCACCTTTATTGATAATCATAATAATCACACGAGACGTTTATCGCAAGCATCGACGACGTCGCACTCATCGACTCGGCAGCAGCATCAAAGTCATGGTCACTCATTTTCCAGCAGTTTTAATAGCAGCTCAAACAACAGTAATCACGATGAATATCGGACACCTATAATCAAGTGCTTGAACGGTGTTCGTGTCATCAGCTTGTGTTGGGTCATCATTGCCAATTCGTATGTCACACTCGATCCACGTGCCACAAAGCATTTGAGTAAGACACGCGAAGCAACCCGCGATTTCATATTCCAAACAATTGTGCAGGCCAGTTTGGCTATCGAGACGTTCTTCTTCTTGAGTGGTCTCTTGATGAGCATATCGTTTGTGCGTCGCTTACGTTCTTCACGGTTCTCGTTGATTAGCTGGCTCGAATTCTATGTGCATCGATATGTACGCGTCACACCGGCCGCAATGTTTGTCATTGGCATTGTGATGATTGCCATCAGTTATGGCGACGGCCCACTGTGGCACGAGGCGACCTGGCGCTCGAGCCATTATTGTGCCCAAAATTGGTGGCGCCACTTGGTGCATGTGGCCAATTTCAGTGACACACGACAAATGTGCTTCATTCACTACTGGTATATTGCGGCAGACATGCAATTGTTCTTAGTGGGTCCCATAGTGCTGTTTGTCTTTTATCGCTGGCCAAAAGCAGGTCTCACATTGTTAGTCACTGGTTCTTTGGCCTCAATGCTGACCATATTCTACGTGACGCTGGTAAACCGTTTGCCTCCCACACTGTTGTTCTACGATTCAGACCCTGATAGTAGGAGAGCCTTTGCTAACATGATCATGACACAACCGTACACACACTTGGTACCGTACGTCATTGGAATGCTGGTTGGTTGTGCGGTAGCCAACAACAGCGGCGCCAAAGCGATTGGCAAAACGGACAAACTCGGCTGGCTGTATCATTTGGCCGGACGCAAAACTTCAATTGTCATGTGGTTGGCGGTCACTTGTGTCGGTTTGGCCGAGATATTCTTGCCGTTCCGTTGGAACAATGCCCATCTTCCATCAGGCCTCGTCGGGGCGCTGTATGCGGCCACGTTCCGGCTGGGCTGGTCCCTGGTGTTGGCCTGGCTAGTGTTGGCGTGCCGCCATATTCGCAACGATGCCTGTACTGATACTCATTCCAGTTACAGTGCTTCATCACACGCGATGGCTCATAATAGAGCCCACACACTATGTTTCTGTCAGTCTGGCGGAGGTAAGTTCACCAATCATCAACTATTCAATCAAATCCACATCTGCCTTTAATGAAGCTATGATTTGACAAGGTTACTAACACATGATCTATTTGCAAACATATACATAGGTATCATCAATCAATTTCTGAGCTTGGACATCTTCACCAGCCTGTCACGATTGTCTTACGTCGCATATTTGATCCATTTGCCGCTCATGTCAGGATTCATAGCCCAGACTCGTGGATTGTTTGCCTTCAGCCACGGGCTTGTCATGCATTTGGCATTGTCATATTTGGTCATCACTTTTTTCCTATCATTCATTCTAGTCTACATCGTGGAATTCCCATTCATTACATTGAATCGTCAATTTTTCGAATTCATTCGTCGAACTTTGCGCCAACCTCATACGACAACAACCACCACACGAACTTCTTGAGCACCTCTTTAGCCTCTCTCGAATTAAATTGATTGAAATGTACATAAATATAATTATTGCCAAAGATGACTATATTTAGGCCAAACTTTGTATTGTGCATCAATTGCTTTTGTTCAAGTAATATTACAAAGGTGAGCCACGAAAGGAAATACCGTTGTGTGATATAGACGACCCTTCAACACACTCTTCGATGTAATTAACCGAAATCGTTTTTGGAAATGTTATTCAAAATAGTCTTGTTGAAAGACTCAGGATAGTAAAACAAGTTAATAACAAAGATTAATTCATTAAAAAAACAATCTCACTACTAACTTCGCACTACACTTCGTGACTTGCTTTACTCATTTAAAATGTTCGAATTCGACGCACAAACGAATGTGACCGAACGACAGAGTGCATGGTCTAATTTGAACAAAATTCAGTCTGGTCCGCGTATGTCGTTGCTAGCAACCAGCTGACTGGAGTACACATCGATTCAGTGACGCTTACACAGCAGTGTAAAGCACAGCAGCACTCTATGGGAATAAGAAACTGTAGTGCTCGTTCTCACGTGGTCGGTCGAGCACGTTGATTGAGCAACGAGTGATTGAGCGCAAGCGCAGGGAATTTAAATAAAAACTTGTAGACTGTATCATTGGTGTTTATTGATATCCATATTCACATTCATCGATACTTCTACTACATACACACATCGATACTACTACAAACTTCGATTGCCTAAACTGTGCGTGTAATCAACGCTGTAGTTCTGACGAACATTCTAAATCAATGAGCCATGGATCCATCACGATCCCCACTCGTGCCGGGAAACAGTAGCCGCTTTAAATTATCGAGCTACATATGTGACGGATTAGCCCAAGAGCTTCGACTCAAGTGGACTGACGCAAAATCGATGTCTGAGAGTGATACCGACATAGACAACTCAAACAAAAAAGCCAAAATTGATCAAACAGGACCTCGCATCTATACAAAACCTTTCCGCTGTGTTGTGCTACCTAATCTGTTAGACTGTGATCAAGATGATAAGCTCGTTAAAAATCTCGAAACAGCTGCCAATCAAATTCAGCTTGGTGAGAAGAACAATGATTTATATCGATTTAGGCAAAGCAAGGACATAGGCCAGTTGAAACAAGGCAAAATTCGAATCCTCAAACAATTCGTTCATTTCATATCGAATCAGGTGATGGAATTTGTCGAATGTGTCACCGGTTTCCAGCTGGATCATCAGCATGTAGATGTCACTGTCTCCAAATATGATTGCAAAGAGTACCTTCTTTGTCACGATGATGATATTCGTGGCAAGAAGCATGCGAGAAAAGTAGCCTTTGTTTATTATCTAGTCGACGACGCTTGGTCGTCAGATGATGGGGGTTCATTGATTATGTACGACACACCTAACGCTGACAACAACGATCCTGTCTCGGTGGCACAACGATTGATACCATCTCGGAACAGCCTCGTATTCTTTGAAACTAACTCAAAATCATGGCATTCAGTTGAGGAAGTCAAACGTCCTAAAGGCGGCCGTTTATCTATCAATGGTTGGTTTCATACGCCCATAGAATTATGCAACAACCAAACAGCACGTCCAATATTGGACTTGCCATCTTATCGTCCTTGTCCTTTGTCTACTGTACCATTATCTCACGGTGACGAAGACGTTCGGAATTTGGAACAGCTCTTTTTGACATGGGTCAATCACGATTACATGATGGATAAAACGTGGAAGAAAATTAGACGCCAATTTTCTGAATCTAGTGAGATAAACTTAACTGACTTTTTGGCATACGACAAATACAAGGAGCTGTGCAATGCCCTATCTTCTTGTCGCACTTGGAATCATGTCGGTCCCTACAATATGCGAAATTACAAGCAACTTGACGATACCCATTATGACAGCATGCCGGACGTTTGCAAAGAGTTGCTACGTCTATTCAAGAGTGGAATGTTCTTTATGATGTTGTCCAAATTGACAGGCCTCAAATTCCACCCCGACGCCGATGATGATGATGATGACGATGAAGACGACGATGATGATGGTGACGAGGGGCACAAAAGAAAATGCGATAAAGAAGAAGACTCCTCATCATCTCATTCGTGTTCTGATGTGGACAGCAATGCCTCCAACCAAAGCTTGTTGGGCTCCGATGGAGGTCAAACATCACCGGGCCCAAGGTCGCGAATGGAATTCAGATTGTGGGAAGCTGGCCACTATACACTCGTGCACGATCATAGTCACGAGTTACGTGAGAAAAATGTATTAGATTGCATTCTACATTTCAATCACGACGCTAATGTTGACTTTCATGACGGTGGGTATATCTCGTACATTGCAAAAGACGAAGATGAAGAACTTTTGACCATCGAACCTAAATCAAATTGTCTGAGCCTTGTGTATCGAGACAGCGAAACTGCACGTTTCGTCAAATGCCTCTCTTCGGCACATGGTAAGCCGTATTATGATCTGAGTTGTGTATTTTACCAATGAAATGTAAAAAACTCGCCCTCCACCCAGAGTATCATGATATGTTTGCCTGACTGAAGAAGTGCCTTTAGCATTGAAATAAATTAATACTTTAACATCGTTTTGTTATAATGGCACTTATACACACGAAGATGCTGAAGGTAATATTAGAAGCGCTTAAACTTAAAATGTGTGCGAGCTTGTGTTGTTGTTTTTCCCGCGAACAGCTGACGCTACGAAACGCTCGTCAAGCGTGCCAAAGACTCGTCGACCACTTGCTGATTCACCCTCTCGCTTAGTTAGACGTTAAGTATCGAGAGAATCGTTCGTGAATTCGATTGAGAATTTCAGCTCCAAGTTCGATTTGTTCACTAATACAGACTCAAGATGAGTTCTTTAAGAGAGCATCAAGAAGATATCGTTCGCAGGGCACGGGATGCGCTGCAGTCCAGCCACGCCAAAGGTGTACAATTTCGCAAAAAACAGTTACAAGGTTTCCTCAATATGATCAAAGACAACAAAGATGCAATCATTGATGCCATCAAAAAAGACCTTGGCAAGGTAAGTATGATGTGCAGTAAATAAAAAACAAAGTTATCTGATGATAGCGATGAATACACCATAAGCTAATGCAATGTTGTTTTTGCCATCGTGAAGCCCCCGTTCGAGACATCATTGCACGAGATACTAATGATTGAAAATGAAATCACAGAACTCATGGGTTTAGTGGGACAGTACGTTGAACCTGAGCGCAAATCCAAAGGAGTAATGACCCTATTCGATCAGGTGTATGTCCTCAGAGAACCACTTGGTTTGGTGCTTATCTTAGGTGCTTGGAATTACCCGGCACTGTTATCGTTGAGCCCTGTGGCCGGCGCAATTGCTGCTGGTAATGCCTGTATCTTGAAGCCATCAGAGCATTCGCCTCACTTCGCTAAACTTATCGAGAAACTGTTTTCGGAATATCTGGATTCCGATTGGTACAATGTGGTCAATTGCGACGTACCAGGGACCACAGATTTGCTCAAAAACAAGTTTGATCTAATATTCTACACTGGCGGCAAGAACGGAGCCAAATTTGTGTATGACGCGGCAGCCAAACAACTGACACCTGTTGTGCTCGAATTGGGAGGCAAGTCGCCCGTTTACATTGACGAGAAAATCTGCCACAAGGAGGAGCTCTGGTTACGCCTGTTTTGGGGCAAATTCATCAATTCAGGCCAGACATGTATTGCGCCTGACTATGTACTTTGTACTGCGAAAACGCAAGCTCAAGCGCGCAAATATTTTGTCAAAATCATTGAGAAATTCTACGCAAAAGGTGCCAAGGAGAGTCCCGATTTTAGTCGGATTGTTAACTCAGATCACTTTGAACGCATTAAACGTTTGATTAAGAGTTGTCGTCTGGTGCTAGGTGGCACCATGCATCCTGGGACACTATGTATCGAGCCAGCAATCGTAACTGACGTAACCATGGATGAGCCCATCATGCAAGAGGAAATATTTGGCCCCATATTGCCGTTTGTCACAGTGAAAAACGAATCTGAAGCTATCCAGCTGATTAATTCACGACCAAAACCGTTAGCACTATACGTGTTCAGTGAATCCAACGATGTTGTGCATAAGTTTTCCAACAAAACAAGCTCGGGTGCCATGTTGGTGAACGACACTATCTTACATATCGCGGTGGCGTCGTTGCCTTTTGGCGGTGTCGGTGAATCAGGTATTGGTAAATATCATGGCAAGTATTCGTTTGATGTATTCTCCAATCAAAAGGCCGTGTTGAAGCGCAACTTCAACCCCATGCTTGAATGGCTCGGCAGTCATCGTTATCCACCTTACACTTCGTTCAAACATACGGTCGTACAACAGTTGATGATGCACCGTCGTTTGGGAATCACAAGTTCAATGGTTACGCATACGTTGGCTCTTATGACAGGTGCCGCGTGTCTAGCCGTCTACAACAATTTGTTATCCTGAGCTGTTACGTTTGTATATATGATTCGTCGTCCTCAGCTACATTTTGCGAGCCGACCATTCGTTTCAAGAGTTACAACTGAATCATAGTCCCCACGCACATTCATCTTTTTCAACATAATACAGTCCTAATAGACCCTTGCAATTTGCTGCTTGACTAATAAACTAACTATTAGACACACACGTCACACATAACATCAACGGTAATTCGTCGAACAATGATAGTGAACGCTCTCATACATCTGATTCCTAACGGCCTTAAGGGACTATACTATGATTAATCCTGGTCCATAGTAGTTGTTCCGTAATAGATTCTAAACAAGATGATGCTATCAATTGCCCCGTGACAAAATGTATCACCCGTTGACCAAGTGTTGATTAATGCCCTGATGTTGGTCCGTTTGTGACTGTATCGACAACCTGATTGTAAAACTTTGTTTTTGATATCTTCCCCAATCCATTATCAAATCAATGTCTGCTGAAATCAATTTGTGAGATAGTGTAGGCAGAAACTTTCGACAAGTAATACTTGTCAAGTATGCGATCGAGCAAGAGATGAGAACGGAATGGTTAGTTTTGTTCATCAGTAATAAGTCTAGCTAGAGTATCAGGTGTAAAAAAAGCAAGACTGAAAATGTGCAGTATGATCGTTTTCTGGCGCAGAAACAGCTTCCGCAGCGTTACGAATTTGTTGACAATATTTGTGTCCCGACAGTAAATCGGGGAGCATGCGCACATCACACTGTTCAAATCTCGCGCTAACACGTTATTTCGACTGAATGAATTGAATCAGCTTGTTGAGTGAGGGCATAATTCAAAGGGAAAAGGAGAGAGTGGACGGGTCTCGCCAAATACTTGTATCTCTCTCGCTTGCTCACTCTTCATTAAGTTATTATTATTATTTCGTAGCACTGTATCATCGACGTACGCACACGAACTCATGCACACACCACCTAAGCCGGTCTTCCCGCTTGGTGGTGCAATGTCTCTCCACCAACCAGAATTCAGTGAGCCAATCAGCTAGTCATCCAGCCAGCCAATTGAACAGCCAGCAAGGCACCCTCAGTAAAAGTGAAAAGCTCATCCTAGGCTAGTAATGCGCTGTAGCAGCCGCAGCAGCTACATGGCACTTTTCTGGTGTATCTGTCAGCAGAGGCAGCAACAGCGTCAGAGTTACTACAGATAGAAGCATAGTGGAAGAGATACACACGGGAGTTACTGTCGCCACGGCTGTGTGTAATATTTTCGTCATGATTGTTTTTTTGTTGTTGTTATTACTGTTGTTTGTCTTTCTCACCACGACGAACTCCCTCTACGTATTCGTCGTGCGTTCCTTCCCGATAGATGTGATGATGATAGCTATCATCATAACGATATCTTGAGAGCACACGCACACTCGCACACACACACACACACACAGATAATAGATAATTATTTGTGTTATTATTAATCGAGTTCTAAGGCTTACCAACGATTCTCTCGAGCGAGTCAAATCTCTGAACGCATCGACAGTACAGTGCTCGTGTTCACGCACGATTATTATTATTATTATTGTATCACTATTATTATTATTATTATTATTACCGGAAAGAAATACACTATCATTGTCATTGTTACTAATTACCACCTATTATTTACAACTAAACGCGTATTGCAAACCAATCATAAAGTCACAAACTCACCCGGTATTGGCGATGCGACACACATGTTCTTATTAAGCAACTGACACGTTTACATCTTACATAACGGTTCCTCAAAACATTTTGTGTTCCCTCACACCAACAAAGCAACAATAGTTGAAAGTGAATCAACAAGTAGTCTAGCCAGCAACAGGTAAATTGATTCCTAAGGCAATAAATGATTTAAAAGGAGCTGAAGGAGGAGAATCACTAAATATCAAGCACTCACAGCACACTTGTTGTTATATTGTCATTAATTTACTCATTTCTTTACAGAGCAAAGCAATTGTAAAGAAAGAAAATAGCAAAAGATCGTTACATACGATCATAAAGAACACGAAAGAAACAACAGGTCAGTAATTTTCATTTAAGTACAGTGATATTACCTTTCAAAACATGATGAGTAGCAGCAAAAAAGATAGCCACACTGTGAAACTACCTCATAAGCAGCTTGAAACCATACACAGTGGTCACTTTATGGTATCAAGGCTCGATGATGCTGATCACGACGACGACGATGATGACGATGTTGACGTCGACGCCGACGACATGGAAGAGACCGATGAGGCCGACGGTTTGTTGGTGGACACGCGTGACGTTGTTGATGATTCACAAATATTTTCTCGCGTTGATGGTCACGTTGTTGTGTCAACCACTAGTTGTCATCGTAACACCGACGGTGTGCGACATTCTTTATCCTCAACTGCGCCAGGCTCAAAAGCACCTCTGAAGTTGTCCAACTGGAACGATCTCGATAATCGTCGCGACCATCGTTCGTCTTATCGTTCCTCAAAAGAGTTGAGTGCGTCCGTCGTGGGCGCTGTTTCCGGTGCATCGAACGGCTCGCCCAGTGCCACACATCATCATAGTCAAGTAGAAAAGTTGACAGGGGATGGCAGTGCCAGCGGCAACGATGAGCATCCTCATCATCATCAGCTTCATCACACGTACCACATTGATTCATCATTTGCCAAAGTGTTTAAGTGCATGTCGTTGGCTTACAACGACAAACTGACGTCACCAAAATGGAAATCGTTCAAGGGCCTCAAATTGGGCCTCAAGCTCAAGATACGTGTCAACAATTCGATATGGCGCGCGTGGTTCATGCAATGCGTGCGCGGACTCAAGCTGCGCGGATTCCAATTTACGGCCAGCTTTGCCGACACTGACAATCACAAAAAGTCCGAGACAATTGTTTTGGAAGGCAAATATTGGCGCCGACGTGATCCTGTGGTGATGCAAGAGTACAAAAAGTGGCGCACATTTCATTTGCAACGCAACGAAGACAAATGTTCAGTGTATCGGCCAACATCGTTCGATTGGGACAGTCGAATAACGGCGTCCTCGATGGCGGCCATCGGTGATTCGGTATCGCCCAGTTCATTGTTAGATTATAATTTTGATTACAATTTCGAACTCAACGATTCAATGTTTGGCCTGGCGCCTATGATTGATTTTGGTAGCAACGTACGCGATGATTTATCACAGTACGGCATGTCGTCCGATCTGATACAACCTCAAATGCAACCCTCAATATATGACACCTCGTTTATAGACACTGTATATACCCAACAGTCCAGTGGCAATCCCAATGTCAATGCCAATGTTGTCAATGATAACAATAATACTAATGTTCAACCTCAGCAGCAATCAGTTGTTGCGCAACAGGCTGATTACCACCACACACAACAGCGGTATCATCAGCACCCCGATACAAGCGGCGCTAGTTTGGACGCAGCTTACGGTTACACTACTCAGGCAACTAATAGTACGCCACCCCCACCATCCTTGCCGCCGCCAACAGCGTTAACAGCAGCAGCAGTAGCGGCAGCAGGATCACATGATCATCAACAACAACAACAACAGTCACAGCAGCGAACACCGGCAGGATCTACAACTACAATGACAACACCAACATCGCCGTCGTCACCAACGGCTTCTTGCGAAACTGCATCTTTGTCCTTGTTAGCTCAACAACAATCATCAGGAAATGATCGATCCAACCAATTATCGGGCCCACGATCGCAATCATCACTGGCAGCTATTGGAGCGCTGTCTGACGTCAATGTCACTATGGGCCGTGATTATCAAACCACAACTATACCAGTATCGTTAACCAGCATGGATCAGCAACGTGCCACTTGTTCACCCTATCTTGCTGTGCATCCTTCGTCAATAGATCGTGGACAACATCGCCAGTTTGTTACAAACAACCCTAGCATTGACATCACAAATGCTACTACGAATGATATCAACAACAATGCGGCCTCATCATCTGTGGTCGGAATCACCACATCACATTCGTTGCTAGTGGCAGGCGTACAACAGCAGCGACAACAACAACAACAATCCCAAGCGACTGCATTGGTAGCGGCGCCGCCTACGGCCTCAACACCCCAAGCATTAAACATTGTTCAATCGTCGGTATTGAGCAACAATACGGCGGCGAACATTGTGCCCGGCACATTGCCGCCACCGTCACCCAATTATCATTTGAAACATCGGCATCGATACAAGGCCACCAGCGTGGTGGTCAACGGCACCGCACCTATTGCCAATAGCAACACAATTGGCGGGGGCCAGTATGCGTCCGATTTGCGTATGACCATGGGCATTGTAACCACGGCACCTGTCAGCAATACTGCACTCATGTCCAATATTGTTAGCTCGCAGGCAACCAATGTTGACACTAGTGCACAAGTTGTCACGTCGCCCGGCCTGTCGTTGGTTTCGCAATCGTCCACTCGCTCGTCGTGTGAAAATTCCGCTAATTTCTTGTCGTCCGATAACAGTTGTACTTCGGTATCGTCGTCATCACCATCACCTTCGTCCTTACCCATGTCACTGAGAGCTCAGTACAAGATATTGCATACCGCTCAACAGCAGCAACAGCAATCCCACCAGCAGCAGATAGTATCACCAATGCACCAAATCGACAACGGTAGCCAGCAGCTTTATGGTCGCAATCTCAAGTCGATCACCAAGCGAGCATCGACACGTGTTACGGGCGCCTCAATGTCGGCCGGTGTGTACGGCGGTGGTGCACCGTCGGCGCGCATGTCACCCTATCCGTCGTGCACGGCACCTTTATCGAGTCCGTATGCACAGCACACTGATACACTTAATGATGGCTCATTGATGCCGTTACCATTGTCAATGTCGTCTAGTGCCACCGCCAGCAACAATAATACCCTAGCTACTAACAATGTCACGGCTGGACCGTTGTCGTTGTCGCCGTCCACGACTTCGTCGTCGTCGCCCAATGTGGCGGCAGCAACGCCAACAACGACGACGTCATTATCGCCACCATCGTCGTCGTCACCAACATTACCATCAGCTGCTGCTACATTGTCATCATCGACACCGATTGCACCAACCAAAACTACTATACTGTCTGGCCCGGCGCCGTTAATTGGTGACCTAGGTCGAGGCAACAATCAGCAGCATCATTTGATTCACAATGATGCTGTTGCTGTCAGCAATAACAGTAGAAACAGCAACAGCAGATTCAACAATAGCAATCTTGATCTTAGAAGCGTTAAATACACAAACGATGATGATGATGATGATGAACTCAATGACGGCGATCGTGATAACACGGCTAGCTGCGGTGTCGTTGGCATCAACGGCGGCGCTTGTGACGACGATGACGACGACGACGACGACGACGACGATATGAAAATCGACCCGTCGTTGGCGTCACCAGGTGGCACTGTGCTTGACGACGATTACGCCACCGACGCGTCCATGGCATCGTCGGCCTCGCCATCAGGTGCTAGCGGTGGCGGTGTGGCCTCTTACTCGGGCACTCTAGGTTCACTGTCACCAGGTGAAGCCGGGGTATCGGGGGCGCATCACCAGCGTCGCGAGCACCGGGAGCATCATCGACGCGCCAATCACATCAACGCAGAGCAGAAGCGACGTTGCAACATCAAAAATGGTTTCGATACGTTGCGCTCGATATTGCCGTCAGTGAGCAAAAATGTCAATAGCAAAATTAGCAAGGCGTCTATGTTGCAAAAGGCGGCGCAACACATATCGTCGTTACGCGACGAGCGCCACCGGCAGAACGAGGAGATGTGCCGATTACGGACACAAATCGAGCAATTGCACACGTCGATTGCCGCGTGCCAGGGTCAATTGCCTGCCTCGGGGGCACCCATAGTGTGCGGAACAAGTGCACTGATTACATCGGCCAGCGGCGTCACGTCGACGGGCGCCAGTGTCACGCCGGTGGCGCGCGAATGGCTCACAGAGTACGTGCGCGCGCGCACACTTGACAATTGGAAATTTTGGATATTCAGTTTACTCATTGAGCCACTGTTTGACACGTACATGGCCAGCGTGTCGATGGCCAGCACGCACGATGCTCAACAAACCATGTTCGTGTGGCTGCAACGTTCGTGTAGCTTGACAGCGTTGCGACGGCACGTACTCGACGCACTCACTCTATTGTCCACGGCCACCAACATATTGACCCAACCGATGGCGTTGGCGCGCGAAGCCGTAGAAGCGGTGATGGCCACGTCCAACAACAACAAGTTACAGCCACAGTCTCACTTGCACTTGCATTCAAAACTCAACAATAACATCAACAGCAATGGTGCCCACTCTTTGCATCCACATTCACATTCGCACCCAAATACTGATGCTGCTGCCGCTACTGTAGCGCATCATTCGCACTCGCATCGGAATGCTCAACATCTACATCACCACCACCGTACGACGTTGCCTTCATCCCGGCATCGTCGCACCGAATGAACTACAATAACAAATAGTGATTGTTGCTCCTTTTTCCCTCTTTTATTTCTATTTCTATATTTGCACTCTTCCTCTTTTTGCGCTCTAGCTCTCTAGCTATTTTCCTTTCGTGCTCTCAACTTCTACGATAATTAAACTCCACTGTCCTCATTATTATTATTATTATTCGTGCACTCGATACACACATTGTCACTATGCCCACCATCACTGTTGCTGGCACACACACACTCGAATCGTCGATGATGGCAATCGTCTAATCGTCATTATCATCGCCAAAAGCTCCGCAACTCTAGCGTGAGCTTTAATTGACGATCAATCAATGTTGCCAAATCATTCAGTATTTGCGTCGTTGAGCTGTGTGTGCGATTGTTTTTCACTCCACTTAGATTGAAATCACACAATTTGAAGTGCAAAATAAGTTGTTCAAGTTGTTGAAAGTACGCCTCGATCAAAGATCGGTTGCAGATTATAATTGGATGGCTGTTGTGGTGTCATTTAGGCTTCGTTTTTGTTGTTGTTGCTTTCGTTGTCATTATAGCCGCCGTCGTCGCGGTCGTTGAAATTATCGTATCGACCCAAATCTAAATCGTCTATCGCTATCGTATCGTTTGTTATTGTTATTATTGTTATTATTATTGCATATTATCGCGCATTTTCATTGAACCATATCTCTCAATTTCCGATGTGTCACACTAGTTAGCTAATAGTGTCAGGTTTCCGGTTATTATTATTATCAGGGGGTAGGTAGTGTTGACAATAATCAGCTCCTCGTTGATTGGACAACGACTGAACGACAAAGTCGGCTAGGAGTGCGATTGAGTCTCGTGTCACACGCACCGACCTCTTAAATCGATCGTATGTAGTGTCGTCATTCGTCGTCTTTATCATTATATTATTGTTTGACGTAAGTACACACAATGTTTCTTGCTATGTAGCAGCAATGTTTGTTTCGATCGGGAATAATTTTTATTGATCACCAATAACACTTGTTGCGTGCTGTAATGCTGCACATGTTCTATTCACGGGCACTAGGCTGTCTGTTCGCCTAGTGCCCGTGTGTGTCAGTATGTGTGTGTGTGTGTGTGTGTGTGTATGTTCCCATGATTCGACTTAATAGAAATTTAATTGCTCAATTACATTTGTTCCTCTGTCTACCTCCTTGCCTATGACTACCTAATGATTGTCTAATTGGGTGTCGATATTTAGACGCCGCTTAGACGCCGGCGTCTTGATGTTTGTGACTGAATCAAAGACCGAACAAAGTTCGATCATCATAACGAGATTATATTGATGTTGTATGCAATAAACGCAAGATTGATCACACTCGCACCAATTTATAACAGGGAGCAATCAACAAGAAATTGTGAAACTAACAAAAAGCAACTTAGCAATTATTGCTTTAGTGCATGTACATCAGTTTGCTGTAGAGTGAAAATACTCTTTTTTTTCTCTCTAGTCATTCTTCTTCTAGTTATCCACTGTTATGTAAATGTTCTGGAAAACTTTCACGCCTCGAGGTGCAAATTACGTAACGTGTAAGCCGTGTGAACGTTCACACTTGAAAGTTTCTTTGCCGATGCAACTCTCAATGAACATTATCAATCGATTTTCAGTTGTTGTTGTTGTTGTTATCATTATTATTATTATATTCATTATGTTTATTATGCTCAATGATGATGATGATTAGCACCCAAGTACTTGTGATGACCACACACACACACATCAGTAATGTTGTTGCTGTGATAGCTAGGCCGATTTTGTTGGCGTTGTTGATGTGCGTAGCGCACCTGTGAGCTAGACACACACGCACTGTTGCTTGTTGCAGAAACAGTGCTTGTGACCACTGTTGCTTACTGTGTAGTTCGTGTGTGAGCAACATGCAGCTTAAAGTTTATCAAATTTGTTCAAAGAACATCAAATTAGAAACAAAGTAATTTTCACATTCGTAACGAGACGCCAGTGTGAAGAAGATCACGAATCGTGTGTGTAAGTGTTCATCGTAAACTCTTCGTGACTCTCTCGTTTGTCGTCTGTCTGTCTTTTTATCGGTATGTATGTTGAGCTTACGTTTAAATATATGAATATGGAAACATTGGAAAAGTCTCTAGTGTGAGCTAACTTTGAATATATTCTTAATGTTCTCCTTGAAGACTGACATTGCACGACCGAACGAGATTATTCAAAGAGAACTCACAGGCTCTTACTCAAAGGTGCTAATATGACTCGCTCGTGCAATTAATTCTAACTTTGTAAGCATAACTCTGTAAGCAAACGAGTACTAATTTTGTGCTCATTATTACAACGATTACTAACAAAACTGATTGAGAATAGACAGAGAAATTGCACTGACTGTCTGACTGACAGACAGGCACATGACGTGATTGCACAACTAATGATCAATATCTTAGCGAATCAGTTGAGTGATTGGAACTCCCACACATATGAAGACTTTCACTAGTAATTCTCTAGGCCATTTCAACACTGTTTGTGTGACCACCAGTGTGCGTGTCGTCGTGCTCTTGTTGATGTTGTTGACGAGGTGTTGTTTCACACTTACCTGAACTGTAACAACAACAACATCAGCATGAGCACACAAGACTTGCCACGACAGCAGCTCAACTCATTTGCATATTTGTTGTAGTCGGTGCGGTGTGTTGGGTGTCGATCGGTGTGTGAACAGAAGCTCGTGAATGTGTTTCAAGTTCCAGGTTTGAACATACATTGGCACAAACACGCACTCATGCACATTAGCGGATGTACAGTAAAAGTAAAGTTGGCGCTCAGCACATCGATCAGTTCGAACAGCAACACAATCACAACAACAAGCATCTAGTTTGTTGTTGCTGCACTTGAATTAAACTTTTATATTTTTATTTCTATGTCTATTTTTATAAAGTTATGTGCAAGATATGAAAATGAACTAACATTAGTGTGCTCTCATTACAGACTGCTATTGTTGTGATTAGATACTGTTGTGATGAATGCGGCGGCAATAAATGAGCAACTACAGAACAGCAGGTGACGTACTTTTCATTGATGAAATTATTGGAGCGCGCGAATTCACGCCATTCAAGCTGAATGGCGTGATTCTATGAAAAATGTTAGAATCTCAATTTACAAGTCACAATTTGCGAATGGCAGTTGACAATTGGTAATATTTTTATACTTTTGAATATACATATATTTAATGCGTGTCCTATTTCCAACGACAACGACAACGACAAATGCAATCCAATAATAATGTAGCGCCCATCAGTTGTTTGTAAGACGATAATAATAATGTGAAATAAAAAAATGGCCGTTGCGTGAGCAAACGGACGGACGCACTCACCAACTGGACACAATTGGATTTGTGCACGTGTTGCTTGCTTTCGCTTTGTTATTATCGGAAACCAAAGACTCGGCTACTGTTTAGCAGAGGAGAATAGAGCGAGCATTGGTCGAATCGCAATAGAAAACAGAAAAGAGCAACAATCAATCTCTATTGCTGCTCTTACTGTTTGCTATCGTCAGCAGCACAACAATTGGATTAAAGAAGCTTGCTAAATTTATTGCGAGCCAATATTTATTTACATTTTACTGCTGTTGGTGACCAATTGCTGACCATTATATTGACACTGTGGCGATGAAAAGCTCGATTCGTTCGATGGTCAGTGGACGACACATTAAACGTACAGGATCAAAGAGCAAGCTCTAGCCATAGAAACGATCAACGTAGTAGCGGCAGTCTTTTTACTTTTATTACTTTATTTTCATTTTTATTGCCACAATTCATATTTCTTGTCTTCCCTTTAGAGATTATGTTCTTGTATGAAATTCGTGGCTCCATGTTAGCGCGGCGTATTCACTCTTACACTCACATGACAACGTCAAAACGACAACGCTGATGTCGCGGGTGACCGATATCGACACCGAACATGTAGCAAAGACATAGGAATAGATTCATAATTAAGCTATCAATGGGCAGACATTAGAGTGATAAGAGAATCGAGCACACCTCAAACACGCGGAGCGAAGAGAAGCGGATCGGATCGGATTGGATCGGATCGGATCGGATCAGATCGGAGAGGGCACACGGACGACAAGGCGTGACATGCACGCGTTTAATTCACGAGAAATGTGAGAGCTCATGCTGTTTGTCACGTACACACGCATTGCGTGCACGTTGTGTTCGTTATGTGTTGTTCATGTGTGTGTGTGTGTGTGTGATAAATTATGCACACACAGATAGTGCAGGGCAGAGCAGTGCGAATTATGATTAGATTATCATGCATTTTTTATGGCTGTCGATAAATCAGAGCCGAGCCAAGTTGAGGCGAGCAGTGTGAATTGAAATCTAAATCAGAGACACCAGCCAGCACAGAGCAGTCAGGCTCACATCGGAAAAGATTGGCACGCATCTCACATGTGCGGCTGGCCCACTTTTAACAATCTCCACCAGGTCATTCCATTTCGCAATCACTGCACTACCAGTTTTCAATAGTTAAAATCGTACCAGAAACTGAAGGCAATGTGCACCTACCAGAGGCACGAGCACACACACACACGAGACATTGTTCTATTGTTCTATGGCGATTGCGATTGATGAGAGAATCGGCCCACTTCGATTGGAATTGGCTGATTGCTGATGGTGAGCACGCCATTCAAGGGACTGAACGGAAACATGATAGACAGACAGAAAGAGCAACTCGCCAATGATTGACACACTCATTTCATGCAACGTCACTTTTGTGACGCTGCGTCTAGTTTGGTGAAATTTGAAATACAAGCAATCGACTTGTGTGTTTCAAGTTGACTTGCTGCCACTGCTTATTGTGTTTTGCTGCTGCTGTTTTGCTGGCAATGTTTTGGCTAGACTCTTTCTTTTCTTTTTGTCGTAGTTTTCTTTTGTTTGTGTTTTTGTGTCAATTCAACTCAAGCATTCAAGCATTGGGGCGCAAATCCCACGCTCACGTATGCACCAATCAATGCAACGAGTGCAATCGATACGATCGAGTGTTGGGCGCGCCGTGACTCACGTGCATGCACATGAGTCAACTGTGCGTGTGCTCGACTTGGCCGGACGTCCAGTGTAGCAGCAACAGTGGCAGTGGTGGCGTTCGTTTCGGTAGCACTAGTTGCGCTGCCAACCACGCCAATGCCAATAGATAGACGCACGCTGCACGTATCACGTAGCATTGCTGGACACAGCACTGGTCAATGTGGCGACAGTCGATAGTCGCACTGGCCAATGTCCAGTTCCAACGCTTGAATGGATTTTCTTTTGTTGTGCGTCCGTCCGTCCGTCCGTTAGTTCGTTCGTTCGTTCGTTTTCGTCTCTCGATCGAATCGAATCGAATCGAATCGAGTAGAATTGGATTGGATTGAATAGCAAAATCAATCGAAATAGAGAACTAAATTTCAAGCAACAGAGGCAACGAAACGAATCAATTCGCATTGCTTGCTTACTCGCGAACTCGTAATGCTCAATATGAGTTCGCTTGCTCGCTCGTGCTCGGTTGTCACCGAGTGGTCAGCAACTGACACACAGCAATAGCCAAGTTTCCAGTTGCCTGAGTCTTAATTTAAAATACATTAAAAAGCTATCGATATCTGTTACAACAATATCAACAATGTAAATGACAATGTAGCGCCACTCAACTGCTTCGTTGATCACGACCCAAAACATTGACAGCTTCTTCTTCTTCTTCTTCTTCTTTATATCATACGATTCTACCAATGCTATTTCAATGCTCGGTATAAAGAAGGCGCTAGGAAGTTAAGTTTGACTCATGCAACTGTTGAGAAGCAGAATTGAAATCGAGGCCGAGCGCCAAACTCAATGCCCAATGTTGATGTTGATGTTAGACAGCCCTTAGTTCAATTTCTCAATTCTCAGTCAACTTTTCAGGCGCCAGCCAATATTAGAGAGAACAAAAATATGAATATTCATTATTCTAGTGCTCAATAGTATTAGTGATTCCAAGAGTTTTTGCCAACAGTTGGTTGTTTACTATTCGGTGCAAGTTTTAACAGCACTTGAACTTTTCGAGCCAACACGACAGCCCCATTCTACTCTCTGAGATCTCTATCTCTATTTCTATTTACATTGACATAGCCGTTGATGTTAATGTTCGTTAACCAATGATATCTTAATATTGAGCGCCAGAAGGCAACTTGGGTGAGGGCTGAACTTGTGCAAGCCCGAGTGCAAGCTCCATTGAAGTCTGTGCGAGCTCTTTGGTTTCGATTTCTTGTTGAATTGTTGTCTCACTTGTTGAGTTGTCTTATTTAGTCATGTTCGAGCTACTGCTCACCTGTTGTGTGCTCCAGTGATCTTCCTGTGACACTGAACAATCTGTGTGTGTCGATTTTGCCCGCCGGCCTATTTTTGACCTAAATTACAAACTTCCATTCAAAGCCTATAACTGTCGTTATGGTGGTAATTGATAAATGTATTTATTTACACTTGGATTGTATAGCCGACTGTACGTCTGTTGTGCGTGTTGTGTCACTGCATGCTGTTGGCACCCAAGACGTGTTACACTGTGTGTTGGGTCGGCGAAATGTGATATCTTCTTCTTCTTTGTGTACCGATGAGGGCAGATATTCTCGATACAATAGTATCGATTGTTCTCGGTACAATCTCAATCGATTCAATTGAACTGAGTCGTAACAATTGAAAGCTATCACCTGCCAGTTTTTTATGCTGACCACCAGACGTGCCGGACACTGGAAATTGTTACAAGGAAAAAAACCACTGCTGGACACAACTATTGACAGACAGACAGACACACAAACGAAGCAAAGCAAATTAAAGCAAAGCAGTTCAATGCAATAGAGAGAATGAAAATAGCAACAATATTTTCAGGCAGAGAAGTTTATCTCAATATGTTTTAGCAATATTTCAATTCAATTTCAATTTCAATTTTATGCAATAAGTGCGACACGTTTCTATTATTAGCTGATAAGCAGCGTTATGAGCATTATGAGCATTGGTGTGTTCAAGATTGAAGTTTCTCGTTTGTTACTCGTTGAAATTCCTCCTTTCTCTTTTCTTTTTCTCTTTCCTCTTTGAATTCACTGTGCAACATACGCAGGGCACCTAGCATCACACACGCACAGCTTGTAATAGAGCTTCTTCTACGTCTTGTTTTTTTCTAAGTATCAACGGCAGGTGAGCGTACCGGCACGCGCTTAACACGCGCACAGACAGAAACGCACAATACAGAAATGTTAAAGCAAATTCTGCTGTCGTTGTTGCTCGTCGTGCTTCCCTTGCGGCTCGTTAGCTTCCGTTGCGTTGATGCACACGCTAGCAGTTGTTTTCGGCTGCGCTTGGCACACAACAATCACGCAGTCGAACGAATTGGGAACGAACGTACGAACGAACTAAGAAGTTAGTAGGGCAACAAATATCAAGTGCCCGCATGGCCACACACGCACATACACACACTCACAAGCTAGTACTTATCATTGTGTTGGTGTGCTATCACTATAGATATTATTGCTTTTATCGTACGTTAGTTAAAATCATTTCGAAAATAAGATTGCTCAAGAGCAAGAGAATGTTCCAGCAGCAATTATTGGTGCTGCTGTTGTTGTTGCTACACGCGCGTAATAATTGTTAAACAACGACCTTGAGCAAAGTTTCACTGGATATAATAAAAAATTGGGTTGATGCTTGTAACACATTCTTATCATCGGTAACAATGCCTCGAATAGCAGCAGCCGACGATGACGAAACAGCGGTCAGTTAGCGGCCACCTTGCGCGTTTTTCCGCGCGTTCGCCATTGTTTTTCGTTGTACATTGTTTCATATTACAGTTGGCACTTTGCTCTAACAATAACTATAACGATAGCAGCACCCATTGGTGGCTGCTGGCCAGTGAAACATCAGCTCCACGATCAGTTGGTCGATTTCACACTCAAATCGGTCATAATGTTCAAAAGACGTGCGCCGCCGTCCACGCGCCGCACGTGCTACATCACATCACATCACATCACATCATATCATATCATATCATATCATATCATATCACATTACGAGCGCGAGGTAATCAATTTCAAGTTCACACTTAGATTAAATATTACACATTGCAGCAGTGAAAGTTGACCAGATCGGTGTGAGTTGGTAATTGAGGTGTTTATGTTTCATCGTTAAGGTGCTGTATTGGGTGGTGGAGCACGCGCAACACGTTGAAACAATGCTATGCTCTCGATGTTTTGATTTCTTTCTCATTGCTCTTTGGTGTGTGAGTGTGAGTGTGTGTGTGTGTGTGTGTGTGTGTGTGTGTGTGTGTGTGTGTG
>JAIFTH010000022.1:0-109718 GCA_019968535.1 Fragariocoptes setiger
ATGCATCGAGCGCCAAGCGACTGTGTGCAGCATTCATCAGTTAGCCCGCCTTATTCACCCTTACCGATCTTATTATCGCCTATTTTTTATCCACTCCATTATATATTAAATGTTCCATCTGCACTTATTTGCTGATCGATAGAGCATCCCATCATTTCTCCCAACTGTAGGCTATGTTCATTATTCACTTCAACTGAAGTTTTATTCCAAGAGAATTATGTCACACCATCTCGTTATTTTTCGCTCACAACAAATTCAAACCTTTTATTCGCTTACGCCCCTCATCCGGCGTAACCGTTACTGATTCGTTAGCTCGACTTTGTTTTTCTTCTTAGTTCCATACATCGCCACCAGGGGCGTCAATGAGTACACTCGCGCGGTTTATCTTCTGTTTATACTAGCATTCTATCAATAAAACTCACTAATAAGCGGTGGTCCTTAATTGAATATATCAGACATTTTATTATTAGATGGTAATTCTCTTCCACTTTTATAATTTTCTCAAGTCATGCGTGATGAAATAGATGTTCTTCGATCAATATTTACCACCGAAGAGGACGCTGTTTTGAAACTGGACGAAGACAATGATGGTGGGACTTTCTTCATCCATGCTATTCCGCCTTCAACACCATATACAGTGAAATATCCTGGGGTTGAAAAGAAGAAGAGGAAGAAGCCTTCAAATCTAAGAGAATCATGTGCTCCAAATACATCAGCAATCCACGAACGTGATGATCAGGTCAGTCTGGATCTTTCGTCCCCGATTGAGAATTCATTCACAATTGAGCATCTGCAGCCGTTTGAACTCAAATTTAGATATGTGCCTGGTTATCCCGAACAGGAGTGTCCGAAATTTTTGCTCAAATGCTCTTGGTTAAGCAAGCGAGACCTCAGTAGACTTTGTCATAAAATGCACGACATGTGGTCAACTGATCGATCAGACATACTTTACACATGGGTCATGTTTTTACAAAGTGAGTCGTTAAACTATCTCGAATATGGAACTTCATTAGATCTGAAGGCTGTAGTGCGGTGGTCTCATTATTGTGTGAATTGTGAATGCATTGCAAGGGAATGGACCAAGCAGTCTACCATCAATAACGATGTACGAGCGCATGTTGTCAAGTCCGGATATGCTGTCATTGGCGAGTTGCAGCAATATAATATGCTTCGACGCGATTATTTGTTCAATCGTGAGATATTCTCTTGCAACATTTGCTTGGAATACGAACGCGGATTGAATTGTGTCAAGGTAAGAGAACTTGTAGATCATCAAGACATTTAATCTGCCGGCTAAACATTGCTGTCAATGAAACGAATTTGTAACGATAACCTCACTCAGCTCAATTGTGGCCATATCAACTGCCGAAAATGTGTGGCCAAATTGGTAAAAAATCTAGTCAAAGAAGGAGACTATGGCAGTATACGTTGCCCCGATGAATCGTGCCGTGTCGAGCTAACAATGGACGTCATCAACGTTTTGGGGTCGAAAGAGTTGATCAAACGTTACACGGAGCTCAAGAAGATCACAGATCTCCAAGCTCAAGGTTTATTGGTAAGTATTCTGCATTCGTTTTTGTCGCAACAGTCCATGATTATAAGTAAACTTTTATTCACCATAATTATAGGTGTATTGCCCCAGAACATTCTGCATGAAACCGACCGCCTCAGACCCGCGCCTCAATTTGGCACTGTGTTCCAGTTGCAAGTTAGCATTTTGTACGGCGTGCAAATCAACATATCATGGAATTAATCCGTGCAAATTATTTCGGAATCAAAAGGAACGTCAGCGAATACTTGAACAATATCAGGAGGGCGACGACAAAACGCGAGAACGTCTTGAGATGTTGTACGGACGAAGAACGTTGCAACGTGCTGTTGACGATATGCTATCGGAAAAAGAAATCGAGAACATGTGCAAGCCGTGTCCACATTGCAAGAGTCAAATAGAGAAGTTCGAAGGTTGTAACAAAGTGCATTGTGTCAATTGCCATCAGTTTTTTTGCTGGATTTGTTCAGTTGTTTTGGATAGGTCTTCGCCCTATGATCACTTTTCAAATCCGCAGTCACAATGTTACCGAAAACTTTTCCAAGGCGTTTACGATCCCGACGCTGAACTCGCTGACGATCTTATTATTGAGTTCATCGAAGAGTGAAATAGACATATTTCATGATTGATGCGTTTCGCCATGCGTGGCATCCCATTATGACATCAATGTTGACAAGATCAATTTTAATGTGCAATTTAAAATTGTGTTATAGTGTGTGTTTTTGTAAAGTAAAGATAGTCCAGCATACAAATCTAATAAAATTTGCTTGTTGCAAGAAAAAAAGCAAGGTCGAATGTTGTTAGTTTTAGTTGAAACACAAAATTGAGGACAAATTGTTGAATGTAAGCGACAAAGGGTCAACTTTAGGCCTACAAAATCGAATAAAGACTGTTGTTTGTGACTGTGTCGAGTGAGCCACTGGGTATACTGAGAAAGCGATTTGTTTTTTCGTTTTTGAACCCGTCTCTTTGTTATTATATTCAATGCATCGACAGTTGAAAACAATTTGACGACAACAAGCGCAGACGACAGTTCAACATCAATCAATACATTGACGCAAGCGAGACTGCAGTATGAAATGAGTCTCGATCGCGTTGTCGAGGCTGTTGGTTGTGAAAACAAACATCAGCAACTTTCGATAGATGCAGCAGCCATTGAGTCTGACTGTTAGTCAGGAGCCATTGTAAAGTGTCAACACTCTCTAATATGATGCTACTGGTCCAAATAAAACTCTGAGCGATTCAACTTGAGGGACCAAGAGAGTGGCGCGAAAACTTGAGTCATTAGAGAATAGCGTCATATGGTAGACTCAACGATGACAACAACAACAATAAGGACTAACTATAAAGACAGGCATGCCGCCTACACATGTTTATCAGTGGTCCACAATAGTACTCTTGTGTGTCATGATTATTATTAACACAACATTGACAGCCTCAACGACGTCGACAACGGCAGCAACAACACTCATCGCGAGCAGGCATCAAGCTTAATCTTTGAGCCAACTTAACTTCATGTCGAATCGTGATGGTAGTGAAGCGATCACCATCATCATCATCATTGTGAGTGCTGAGGCCGACGGGAATAGTATAAACTTTGAACCTGCAACCAATTTGCGTGTGCCTAGATCTGCTTGTGCTTGTGGGAGCAGCGAATCAAGTTAGTAAAGCGTTCAGTTGTAAAGTTGTACAGCGGCGTGCCTCAAAACAGCAACTAAACTCAATGATGGTGCTTGAGACGAGTTGCGAAGCTCGAACATCGGCACTGCAAGTGCATATGTGTTTGTCAGTGACAAAAAAGAGAAGCTAACGCAATATGTCGTGCATGGCAGACTGCCAGCTTCCCCTTTTAGATGAGTTTTTTATTTTATTCTCTCAACAGCAGTTGTTGTTGCTGATTCTTGGTCAAACATTGGCTAAGCTTTTTCCAACGTTATACATGTATACACATGTGAGTAACGCCTACAGTGCAAAAGAAAGTGATACAATACGAGATAGAAATTAGTTGGTTTGGACACGCTACGTTCGTTTCGGTATTGCGGTATTGTTGGCGTGCGCACGCGAAGCTTCGCGCCCCCACACGCATGAGTGTTCTCTCGTCGTTCTTTCATTCGTTCGTTCGTTCATCAGTTAGAGATCAATAGTTTTGGCCTTGTGCGCTCTCTGTCTACGTGCGTGTCCTGTTGCTTGCTTACTTGCTTTCTTGACTGAATGAGAGGCGGCCTCACTAAAAGCAACAGAGTATGGCAATTTCTTCACGCTAGTCTGTTCTGTTCCTTTCTCCCGTTTTGTGAGCCATGAAAGATTTGCGCTGCGTAAGCTGCAATGCCTAAAGTAAAGAGAGCCATCATAATGGTCGGGATCGCTGGTTTGATTTGGAGAGAGAGAGAGAGAGAGAGAGGCTTCTCAACTCTAACTCCATCTAGCTAGCTATCGTAAACATAAAGCGATATAGAAGAGAGGGAGAGAGAGAAAAAAAAATGATGCAACATCAAATGACAACAGTATTGTATTGTAGACACAACGACAGCACATATAAATGTAGCGCTAGCAACAGCACCAGCAACACAGCACTATCAAGCTGATCAATCACAAGAACCCTAGCGATCCTCGTGTCGAATTTCACAGTTTTTCAGTGATTGCTGCTGACGCCTTCGTCGCCTACTGTTGCTGTTACAGTTGTTGTTGACTGTTACCGTTTATACCGAACAGTCTGACGCAGTTGTTGTTGTTGTTGTTATCTTTCCAACTGTTTTAGTACTCAAATGTTCACACTTATCACAGCATCACCTTGAATATACACAGTCTTAGTATTCACATTCATTAATAAAAAGGTGTAAACATATTGTATCATCATTATCATTACCTAAGTAAAACGTAGTCAATATCGATAAAATTCGTCAAAGTTAAGATTATTATCATTGTTGCATAACAACACGTTTGTATTTAACTCAATGTTCATCATCAACAGTTTGCAGTTGTTATTCATCAATCATTGATTGTAGATACCACATCGAGATTCTTACGATCAATTGCAATCAATCAAAGTACAATACAGTTTATTCTCATGACATCTCATCAAGATGCCAAAGATTGACGAAACCGACAAGGATATAGGTAAGTGATTGGACCACATCGCCAATTGTTTCATTAGCAATTACTATTGCTGTTTGTTCAACATCATTTAGCGGACTGGTTCATAATCAGAGTATACTCATTCGCATCACTGTCTCCGACTAGGGAACGAGCCAACATTTGTTGCCAGAAAAGTTGTGGTTAAAAAGAATCGTGATCCTAAGCTAGATTATACGCTAGGTGAAGAATTGGGCCGGTAAGTAAGCGAGCAAACTGTAAGCAACAGGTACAATATCTGGCCATCTTTTTATAATAAAAATAATCAACACCGTCATCTTTATATTATGAATCTACTATAATACAAAGGGGCCGATTTGGCACTGTTTATAGATGTACAGAAAAAAAGACTGGCCTCAAGTTGGCCGCCAAATTTGTCTGTACTCGTCGGCGTGAGGATCGTGAAAACGTCGAACGAGAAATGGATATTATGAGATCTCTACAACATAGACGACTGCTCCAACTTTACGATGCCTACGATGACGGGACCAAAGAAATGTGTCTCATTACAGAGTTGTAAGTTTTCCTACGAACATTCTTCAACCAATTTTGTTGGTCTATTTAACTAACATGATGTTATTGTTACACCATGCAAAACAGAATCCAAGGGGGCGAACTGTTCGAGCGTGTTATCGATGACGACTTTGAGCTCACCGAAAAAGTATGTGCCATATTTATGCGACAAATTTGCGAAGGCGTTGATTATATGCACAGAAATTCTATAATGCATCTCGACATGAAACCAGAGAACATATTGTGTGTAACGCGCACAGGTAATCGAATCAAAGTTATCGACTTTGGTCTAGCGCGACGTTATGATCCCAAAACTAAGCTTCAAGTTATGTTTGGTACGCCTGATTTTGCGTCGCCCGAGGTGTTGTCGTACGATCGTGTTACACCTGCCGCCGACATGTGGAGTGTCGGTGTCATTTGTTATGTATTATTGTCAGGTTTATCCCCGTTCATGGGTAACAGTGACCTCGAAACAATGGCCAACGTCACTAAGGCTATCTATGATTTCGACGACGAATCATTCGATCCAATATCTAAAGATGCAAAAGACTTTATAGCCAAGTTGCTGATTAAAGATCCAAGTAAACGATTAAAGCCAGCCGAATGTCTCAAGCACAAGTGGCTCGCCAAGACACCGGCCAGAGGAAAGGCACCGGCCACCAAGTTGAGCAAAACAAAGCTCAAGAAGTATGTCGTGCGCCGGCGTTGGCAAAAGGCAGTCCATGCTATTTTAGCCCTCAAACGAATGGGTGCAAACTTATAATAATTATGATCAAACAAAGACAACATTGGACGATAGCAACATCACATCAACGCCTCATTGCCTTGCTTATGCACCAACCACAACCACATCCTTTTTGTTTTTTTCTATATTCTACACTTGGTTTAAGCGCACATATTCAACTGACCACCCATTCATCGATTGTGGCTATTGAACTCAATAAAAGATTGTGGTATTTTGTTGAGAAAAAGTCTCAATTATTCTTTTTATTCGTACAAAATCACAATCGTAATTCTCATTATCCTTCAAACTGTTAATTTGTAACATAAGCTCGTGAACGTGAAACCATTACCTCTCGGGAACGATGACCTAACAGGTCCACAATTCGGTCGTCGCCCTCTAGTGGTATGCCTAACAAACTAATGCCTTGCAAGATGACAGCTCAACGATCGAAATGAGTGCGTTGGATCCTGTGAGCTCAAATACGACGACTTGAATGGTAAGCAGTGCGCTGATTTTTGACTCACAATGAATCATTGCGTCGGGGTTATTGTTTTGCCCATTGGACATTTGGTTGCCGACAATCTCGAATTGAGTCTACTTATTCCCTAGACATAGGGTTCGCTCTTCGCTCAATGTCGAGTTTTCGAAAAGCTAAAACCCCAAAATGTTTTGCCCACCATTCTGTTCTCGATCATCTGTGCCTAACTAAATCATTCCAATGGGTGCGATTGACAATAAACAAGATTTTTGGGAAAACATCACACATTCGGGGACACAACACCGCTCGAATTGGTGTGCTACGCTACCACAGTTAGATTAGGACTCGCCACGGTGGTCCATCAAAATTGAAATGCCAACTCGTCGGAGCGAATGTGTGTGAGCTATCGAATAGGGACAAAGCTTGTGGATTGGCAGTACCGCTCACCAGCAACTGTATTGTTGTTCTTTTATTATTCATCCGCTGCAAATGTGTCCGAGACACACAGATAATAATAATAAAATATATATATATCACGAATTAATATTATATCACCACCGTTGACAACATTATTTTCGCATGTTTAGTACTCAAATGGACCTAGTGCAGGCGTTCAGCGATGAGCTGTACTCAATCTACGATGTCAGGCCTCCGATATCAAAGGCCAAAATGAATCAAATTACCAAAGCCGCCATAAAAGGCGTTAAAATGTACAAACACATCGTACAATGTGTTGAGAAATTCATCAGCCGATGCAGGCCCGAATACAAAGTGCCAGGATTGTATGTCATTGACTCAATAGTTCGCCAATCGCGGCATCAATTCGGTGCTGATCGTGATGTTTACGGCAACCGATTTGCTCTTAACATGCATCAGACGTTTGTCAATCTATTCCACGATTGTCCGATCGAAGACAAGGCCAAAATCACACGGGTTCTGGATTTGTGGCTACGCAATGGTGTATTTAGCGCCTCTACTATTGAGCCACTCATAGATAACAATACGCAATCTCGAATCCAAAACTCTAGGTCTCCATTCGATGATACATCGAAGCCTCCTATAGAGGATCGATGGATGAAATTACAATCACAATGTATGATCAATGAGACTGATGAGGTAAGTTTTACAAATCATACTGTTTGTTAGGCTTGGGTTTAATTCTGCATAAGCATTCTCTCACTTAATGTGGTCTAAATTATTCGAACATTTGTCTATCTATAATGCTTAACTATCATCATCAATAGAAAAATCATAATCGTTTCGAGGGACTACCTTCAGAACACAGAAGAGAAATATCACAACAAGTTGACTCGGATTATAACAAAACTGGCAAAAGGCAAAGAAGTCCTGAGCCCGATTTGTCTTCCATCAAAAAGCAACAAATTGATATGCAACAAACATTAGCTGAAGAGAAGAAACTTATCGAAACTGCCGAAGAGATAGAAGCGACGAGACGTGAGAGAGAAGAAGAGCGCAAGAAAAAAGGCTTGCCTGATATCAAGCCAGGACATTTAACGATTTGTAGCACGACATTATGGCTTGGGCATGTGCCAAAAACAGTTTCAGAGGCTGATATCTCCGACGCATTCGGTGAATTTGGAACTATAACAAGCATTGATCTTATACCTCCACGTGGATGCGCTTATGTGTGCATGGATCGTAGGCAAGACGCCTACAAAGCACTCCAAGACCTTAAGAATCTCAAGTTGTGTGGTAGTTGGATTAAGATGGCTTGGGCTCCTGGCAAAGGTCTTAAGGATAAAGAGTTTAAAGATTACTGGGAAGTGGATATCGGCTCCAGTTATATACCGTACCGAAAACTTAACCTTGCGACTCTAGACATCGAATTGCTTGAAAAAGGTGGTGTTATTGATGAAGATACTCTAACTGAGGACTTGAGAAAGTTGCGCGATGCCAAAGCTAAGGAACGCGAAGAGGCAGCACGAAAAGAGTCAGAAAAGTTGACCGCCACTCTTCCCATTCCTTTGGATGTGCTTGCTGTTCAACTTCCTCCTCCAACGAGCGTACCGCCTCCACCACCTTATGGGATACCGCCACCCTTACCACCTGTGATGATGGTTCCAATGTACAACGGCCCACCACCACTAGCCGGTCCGCCACCACCTACAATGGGTGGTCTGCCGCCGCCTGCTATGAGTGGCCCACCGCCGCATATAGGCGGCCCTCCATCATTAGCCGGTCCGCCGCCGTCTACAATGAGTGGTCCGCCGCCGCATATTGGCGGCCCACCGCCAATGTTAGGACCTCCACCATTGTTGCCGCCACCAATGAACAACATCAATATGTTTGCATATCCACCACAACAGTACGACAGATATGAGTGCGATATTGACATGAGGTCTGGCGCACGACATCCAGCAGGTGAGCAGGAATACGATTACGACGATTATGACGACGATTCAGATGAATCATGAATGTTTATTGGTCTTACTTTCTCTGCGATCAACACATTCTTATCTGAATCTTATCCAAGTTATAATAATGAGATGACTAGTTGTACGTTTTATCGTGAGTTGAGTGAGTCTATCTATCTCGTGGGTGTGTTCCATCATCGAAATTGAAACAATGCGCATTTGCACGATCATGAAATGACTGATTCAAGACGATGGTGAAATGCAGGGTTTTTTCTGTCTCTTCTTTGAAGCTTCTAGAGAACTATGTGCACAAGAGAATTTAAAAGTGTGTGATAATACTTTCTTTGATGGTGAAGCGAGCGAGCGGGAGAGCGAGCACACGGGAAAGCGAGTAGCGGGAGAGCTGCGAGCATTTCAGGAGATACTTAAAATCCTAATAAGTCAGCATTGAATGTCTGACATAATTTCATGTTGAGTGGTTCGTCGGCCCAGTACATCATGTAAAAGTTACACATTTCATCGTTGCCCGTTCGACCGATATTGACATCATATCCGCTGTCGTTATCGAAGTCACAATAAGCTGACACAGTGTCTCCTTTAGTTATGGTCATTTCATTATCGACTACCGGATAGAACATTTGCGGCTTCTGTGGATCGCCGACACCAATGATTTGTTGAACACTGTTAGGGCTCACCTTGTAACCACCGACAAGTTGACCCAGCTTGTGAGTGTGTGTTCTAAAGCGAAAAGGATGAATGATTTTATCCTCGTTGATTTGACATGAGATCTCGTGACGATCTTTGCCACGTTTGACACGACCGCTCGAGGCCAACAACAGAACTCCTGCTTGATGCGTGATTGTGGGGTTGCTTGCAGGTACTGTTTTCAGTGTGATACCTGACGTGTCCGTCAATTGGGGCGTCTCAGCAAACAAATGAGTGTGACCATAATGCACTTGAAGAACAATGTACTTCACATCACTGTTGCCTGCCACCTTGAAGCCGACACCGGGAGGTAAGTCGATTGAAGGCGCATTCATGGCCCAACTGAATAAAATCGATTGCTTTGTTCCTGGCTCACATATGGGACCAGTCTCGTAGCTATTTTTTGGAGGTTGTTCATCGAGATAGTCTGACATTTCTCCGCAATCCCAAACGTAATGTGGCGAGTCGCGTTGCATTACTCCAGGCTTTTCACATCCGTACATTAGAATGTGATGCACCTTGTCGGCGGTGGCATTAGGTCTAAAGCCGACTGTTTTGTTTTGAAGATATATAGATAATATGTTGAAGGTTAATTTGTGAAAGAACATATCTGTGATATCAAAATTTCAAATAATTCTCTAGATCTCTGATAATTAAGTTCCGATACTCAAGTCACTATTAAAACACTTACCAATAAACTCTTCGTGATCTGTGGGAAGACGAAAAGACTTGCAGAGGTAATGCTCATCCTATTTTCAGGATTGAAATGAAACAAATCTGTGTTAATTATTACTGAACTCAAGATGATTGCGTCTCAAATTAAATTAAAATGAATAAAATAAGAATAAAATTATACTTACGTGGTCTGGTCTTACATTGGGCATTCCTATATTCACTAGTCGAGCTTTGGTCAGACCAATTATGTCTGACCATGATGACAGAGCCACTATGACCAAACATAATTGTGTAACTAATGCCACTGGCTTCATGGCGCCTCTTTATTTGCACGTTCCAGATGAGAAACTGGCTTCATTATTTATTCGTATTCTTTTATCAGGATGTACCACTTGTCTAATATATAGTTGTGTAGACAACTCGAGAGGACTCTTTGACATACGAACTTCCGTCAGACGAGCATTGATTGATGGACAAATGCAAACGAAACTGAACAAAAAACAGCAACAACAAAAATCATTGAGCAACTCTTAAGCACGCAACGTCCATATGGGAAGCTTCGTCGGAGCGAGCCTACCACCTTGAACTGGTTCCTAGTAAGTATACGTAGTATTGCATTAGCACAGGTGACGTCACTGCGGCTCGCGCCATATCTGCACCTGTTCTGCGCCGAGCCACTCACCGTTAGACGTGAAAGCGCAAAGTTTGAACGCTTTCATAACAGAATGACCATTGGAATCTCACTTGTTTTCTAATAAAAAAATAAACAACTTTCATTGTGAAACACAACCTTACATGCTTTAGTGTCACATTCTGAATTTTACACTCTTCACAGTGGATGTTTTGATACCGGTCGCTTCCCCGGAATATTTGGTTATCTCAAGCCTAGCCTCCTGCACCATAGTCCTTCGTTTCTTTTGAGCTTTCTTGAATTTGTTCCTATGTCTCACTCGTGGATTGTTGTATTCCTTTTTACGATAGGGTGTGAGGCCTCGGTTTTTCGCTATCGCTTTATTGATAGGTCGCTTTTGGACGTGCTCTCGTGAAACGTGCTTTTTTTCTTTGGCTAATTCTGCCTTTTCTCGGCGCATTTTCACCAATGGATCATCATCTGGCTTCTTAATTTCAATTTTGACATTATTTGTGAGCTTGATTCTCTTGTTGTTGGTAGTAGCCCCAGCGTCTGTAGTTTCGAGTGCTGTTTGAGTCTTTGGCTTGCTAACAAGAGCTTCAAGATCTTCTGATGGATCTAAGTTGCGGGATTCTTGAAGACCAATCAATGTATTGATATCGTCGTAATCAATGGTGGCTTGTAATCTGCTCTGTATGATGCGTGCTTCTTTCTCCTCGTAATCAGCCAGTCGTTCTTGCTTGTCATCGAGGCGAGTAGGAAAATCGGCATCCACATAATCTGTATTGTAGTAATGAGACTTGGTCTTGCCCCAGTCGGTTCTCTTTGAAGTCTGATCTGCTTGATCATCGGAATCGCTGTCCTCGAAGTCAGAGCCCATTGCACGCTTCTTTTCCAAGGTGTGATAAAAATCTACCAACTTGGGGTCGATGCGGACCTCATCTCGTTTTTTGCCCATCATGTAAGCAATAATATTTGTGCTCGATATGAAAACAACACTATTCTAAATGACATCAGATGACATCAATTTTGTTGAAGAAAAGTTTTGATTCAGCAACGATAAATTTAGAACCATGTGGTTGATTCGCTGTGTTCTCCGAGCAGAGTTCGGTAGTATGCGCATGCGCTTTATGAGTTCAAACGTGTGACGCGCGAAAACTTGCTTTTCGTTGGAAAAAGCATCCGTACTGAATTGTCCCACATACAACTTACAGCAAGCAGCGTAGTAGGAGGATGTCCCGCCCTGGTGTTGATCTTTTGTTGAGTTACAACAAGAATCAATACAGCTACGATGACATCGGTGATAGCTTAGACTCAAATGACAATAAGAACGTTGTGTTGTATCGTTTAAGTCTCGTCGGTGGTCAGTTTTTTTTCGCTTTCAGTGTTGCTATTGATCTTTTTTCATCTGCCACTTGACTTCTCCGCAACTTCTTTACAACTTGTAACAGATGGGTGAGCATTCTCCCAAAAGTCAGTAATGTGTTTAGTTACTTCACAGCCACGGCAATAGCATTACATTATCAGCCGACTATTGCAACATCGCATGGGTGATAGAAAAATAGACAATGATCAGAAAAAAGCGTGAGAGTATTCAAAATGTCTCCATCATTATCGAACTTTCTATTAAGTTAAAACTCTTCAGTTGAGCCAAGACTTTTATACGGTGCTCTGAGAGAAAACTCTAGGATATCGTCAGACAATTTAGATTGAATATAGTAGAGAAAAAGTGCTCTCTCAACCTGAGTTATTGTAAGCTTAAACACAACCATAACATTGGTACATCGTGTATAAATCTATCGTCACCGTCGTATTTGTAGTTTGAGTATGATTAAGTTTCATCTAAAATAGAATTATCAATAAACAGCGAGAGAGTCTAATTCTGCTATCGCTTATCGACGATACCTTTACATTTTAAAGGGTAGCCGCACTGCTGAAAATTACTCCATAACCTATCTGGCAAAACAAAATGATCAACAAAAAATAAAGACAGTCAATCTGCATTCAGTGTGTGGGCAATTTATTCCACTTACGACGCTACAAACAATGGATTGACGTCAAAGAAAGAATAATTTGCACCCTCAAGAGTTATATGCTTCCTCATTGATCCGGTAATTTACCTCAAAGTTATCTATAACTGTGCGCTTAGGCTATTGCGGTAAGTGACCACTCAATTTGTCAATTGGTCAGTTAGTAACTCAACAACTCAGTCGATCAATCAATCATTCATTCTTTGTCATAGTTGTCAGTGGAATGAGTGATTCTTGATCACCGTCTCAATCAAATTCATAATCTAATCTGACACAAATTTCTAAATAAACATGGCCTCATTGCAGCACCCCAAAAGTATACAATCCCATAATGAACCACTGTGTAGTGCAACCATATCGAAACCCGCACCAGAACATTTACCTACAATTGACAATAGCAGAAAAGCAGAACATAAAATCGAATCATTATTAGTGCCTTCTAATTCAAATTTGCCAGTACCTGCATTAGACATTCTCAATTCACCGCAAAATGTGACACAAAATTATTCCAAGAATCCATTCATTAGTTATGCTAGCGATCGTAACCATAATATTAGTTCATCGGCCACTGTATCGACAACCTCAAGCTTTAGACCATCTCAGCCGGTGTTTTTGCTGAGTGACAATTTGTTGAAATCTGTCGAAATTAATAGCTCACAGATTGGCTCGGCCATACATGAAAGTCTCAAAAATAATACCAACGACAAGAGAAAAATCGAGCTGACAACATTAGCAAAGATTGCCACTCATACTTCATCATTGGAAGAACGCCATACAAAAACACCTGAATCAGAACTAACAACAACAACAACAGCTCGCAGCAATGCCAATCCAATAGATCATAAAACCGAACACAAATCGTCGTTGTCAGTAAAGTATTCGCCCCGAGATGATAACAGTAATAATATGGCCCAATTGCCGGACAACGACACTCAGCAATCGCCTAATATGTTGATAACCCAACATCGGAATCACAATCAACACCAGCATCGATCGTATCATATCAATAATCATCAGAATAGTAATCGTGAATGTGGTCAAGATAAGCGTCAATCAAATGGCACCATTGGTATCGCATCACAGCCACAATCAAAATCAGCACTGTCAGAGTTGAGCAATCACACAGATTTGTCGATGTCTCAATCAACTTCCTGTCCTTCACACAGCAATAACAATAGCAACAAATTTCATCAAAACGCAATCGCTTTCGAAGATGCAAGTCGTCGCCATGTTCATGCTAATATCTTGAATCGATTACAGCAACAACAATATCAACAACATCAGCATCAACAACAGCAACAACAACAAGTGCATGATAAATATCACCTGAAGATGGGAGGCAATCACAGGGCTCACAAAGCGAATTGTGGTGCGTTAACCAGCGGTGTTGCTAGTGCAACAGGTGATGTGTTGGATGCAACAAATTCATCCATTGCTCATCACAAGCAGCAGCATCAGAATCATATTGTTCGACAGCATGAGCAGCATCGGCACCACTGTCGCTCTGCTCAAGATTCATCAGCATCGGCGGCAATGTTGACGACGCTGCAACCGCAACAAACCGTTTGCCATCGACATGAACCGATATTGCATACGGCAATTGTTCATGATAAACATTTGCACATCACAGGCAATATTCAGACGCAAGGCCAGCGATCAGTCGAGCTGTCGTCGACAGCATCAACGGTGAACAACAATAACAATGTTTCTAGTCGTCATGATTTCAAAGAATGCATCAGCAGTGGCAGTGGCGGCAATAACAACAAAGATGAACGTCGTCACTTGCGTGATCATCGACACACCGACACAAAGATGCTTGTGATCGAAGGCACCACAACCGATCAATTCGAAGCGTTCCGTCCGCCGCTCGATGTGCCTGTCAATCAGTTGAAAAAGCAACAGCAACAGAAGATATCGTCGCGTTTCATTTGTCACCATTTGACTCCAGCCACACTCAATGGCGTCACGTCAAGTAATAATAATGTCAATGATAACAATGCAGTGTTGGCAAACGAACGTGGATTGGGACGCTTTCTGGCCCAACTTTATCTGTTAATGATGATTGCAATCACGTTGGCGCTCATGCTGACTCTTGAGCGTAGCGAGCACACTACTATTGTTTCACATCAATCGTCAATCGCGACAAGCGCGGCATCAAGCAATAACAGTCCACGATCCAGCTATTGGTATGGCGCCTCGAATGATAAATTGTCCCAAAAGACCACCAACAACCGAGTGATTGCCAACCCGGCAATGATTCAGCATCGTTCCGATGAGATTACGCTCGAGATCACTAATAGTAGTAGTGATGATGCCGATAAGTCAATTATTGGCGACGAGTTACCCCAACCAATGCCTCACACCATTTTGAATGCCACAGATAGTGATGAGTATATTAGAATGAACACTACAGCAACAGTGAAGAATGAGCTACCGAATGTCGGCAAAGATCATCATCCAACTGTCCTGACATACCAATTCGACTTGTGGACAAGCTCATTGAATGCTCGCGATCTCATGATTATGCATGTGGCCTACTTGTTGGGTACATCATTATTATTTTTGTTATTTTTACGCCTATTCTCTTCTGCATCAGCTTCTTCAGCTGCTCACTCTTCAACATCATCACGAGCCAAATCATCTCACATCGCGTCAATGTCCGACGCATCCCTGATGCAATCGCCATCGTCCAGCTCAAAGAGCGGGCCAAAATTATCATTACCTAGTGATTCATTCCACCGTAGGTCACAAGCTCATACAAGTACGAATCAAACTCAACAGTCTTGTGCGAAGAATCGACTTGGTAAGCTTTTTCTCTTCCTTTCTTTCATTGATTACAATCTACTTAAATAGAACTATTGTGTTATTGACGCCTCTTGCTATCTTCGCTAATTATTTCATTGTGCTCATGGTGTTTATAGCTTACGGACCAGTATTGTTGGGCACAGTATCGCTGGGTCTCATCCAACTCATTGTGATCGGATTGGAAATAGCTCGCTCATTAGATGATCAATTGTTATTTTTATCAATTTTACAATTTGTTTACGTCTTTTTAATGGTTCAATTCATGTTAAGACAAGTAAGTTTTGCTCCCATTGACCCTGCCTATCCGATCGAAAGATCCAATCAATCGAGTGTACAGAAAAAAAATCCGAACTCTTCAACATTTCTCAATGTTATTTATCATTCTTTTTTCTATATTGACCCATCAATCAATCTATCACTCACTCACTCATTCACTCATTCACTCAATCAGGTGGCTAAATGTGACAACTCTCGTCGTGTCAACAACTTGGCTTTGGCCCATTTGCTTGCCACTAACGTATCGTTGTGGCTGCTACGAATCAATCAAGTGTATCTGTCATCGGTGGTTGGCACACAATCGCCACAACAACTGTTGGCACATTATCCGATTGCCAACAATCTCAACAACCACAATGAAAACAACAATCATGATGTCTGCAGCTCTATTGACACATGGCCAATGTCGTCAATGTTTTTGTTGGTTAGAGATTTCGAAAGTAATAATCACCAAATGTTGCAGTCGTCTGCAGCACCAACCATCGGCAACGTATTAAGTGAAGGACCAAAATTGAAACCGACTACTAGAGCCACAAGGGTCGATCATATGGCGAGCGGAACAACGTGGCGTGAATCGCGTCACCGAGATCCGGCTCCGCCAAGTCGGACTCCAAACGCCGAACTGATAGAAACTCTTGAATCGTTGATAACACGTGGTGTTGATCTTAATGAGTTGGCAGCTAATGTCAGGCTAAATAAGCCACCGGCTAAATTGTTGAGACCTCTGGTGACTAGTACCAGTATCTCCAATGATGGCACTGTCACACACAAACACTACGATGGATCCGCATTCAGTAATAGTAACAATGAACCGGTGTCTCCAACAAGATTCATTCAACCACAGCCGCGCGCGATAGCACAATTTGTAACACCCAACGAATTGGTCGAACGTTTCAATTCACATTCACCAACCAATCGAATCGGCCGAATTCCATATGTAGCCGATCGTAGCGAGCAAGCGAATAGCAATGCCAATAGTGATCACAATGGAACTGTAATTATGGACGAGGCGCCCCACAATCAATTAGATCGACGTAATGACGTGTCTTACAGTGATGATTCAAATAATAATGTCAATTTAATTACAGCCAGCATGGCAATGACGAGGCCAACAATGCCAGTAGCCGACCCAATCATTGCAGCTGAAAAGTACGAATCAGAAGGTATAAAATTACAGGCAGCTCATTCGTTTGCACAATTGCTCACACCAATCATACATCATTATCATTTATTAGTGATAGCGATATTGCTCAATATGTGGCTGACCAACACACCGAAACATCGTTTGACGGCAGCCACCATTCGCATGTCGTCGAATTCGGCTTTCAAACGAGTCGTGGCGTTACCAACGGTCGAGGCGGATCAAGTGGAAGCGCTGAATATCACCATGGGTTCCACTGTAGCCCCACATCACAAAGTCGCCGGTCAGCATCTGGCTAACGAGGTTGACAACAAGAAATTTCCCTACGTGGTGAGCCGACGCACCCATCAATACCGATTGGCGTGCCAGCAACATGTTCCGGTAAAACAAAGCGACAAAATTAAACTGGCCAAAGGACGAGTATCGATTGGTGATTCATCCACATCGTCATTGGAGTCGATAGACTCGTCACTGGCCTCCACGGCGTCCACAATCACGTCAGTCGATATAATGTCGACTGATTATCGGGTTCCTCATCGCGGCAATCACAAATCATCTTTGGCGACTGGCATCGGCGTCGGGTCAAAATTTGGCCGTCGTAAGCGTCATTCTGACGAGCATTCGTGCGCAAGCCAGCGCACGCTGTGGCCCGCCGGACGTCCAGCGTTTGCGTGGCGCCTCACTGACAAATCGATGTCAGCCGAGGTCGTGCCGAACAGCAACGTTCGTTATGTTGGCTCGTCGCAACAGGTGCCAGGCAGCATTCATTTCGCCAGCACCAACTCAGTGCGCGGTTTCTTTGTTGGTCTGCTAGTGCTGGCTGCCACATTCATTGTGCTGTTGTTGCACAATTCAGCTTTGACATTCATTACACATACGCTCATTCAGGTAAACGCTAGAGTTTTAAGTGTCATTCTCTCAAATGACGGGCGAGAATATGATCTTTTAATGAAACTTCTTTATAGAACTAACCTCCAAATTTCATTCGAATAGATAATCGCTGCACTAATTGCCCTAGTGGGTCTCGCTGTAAGCAGAGTCTCATCGATAGGCCGTCTATTGCGCTTCTGGCCGACACGCGCTACCCATTGTCGTGTGGACCACGAATCAATCAATAACCCTACGAACAATAACAATGTGAGGAGATTATTATTTCATCACACCTCATCAGCTTATCCAGATAGATGCTTGCATCATCAAGCAATTCGAGCGTGCGGTTGCCCGAGCAACGTGATCCACGCTGACGTAGCCGGTGTTGCATTTCTGGTGGCCTCATTTTATTGCGGCTGCCTAATGGCTATACGTGCGTACACTTATTCACCAACAGTGTCACATCATTCTCAAACGACTCACCTGCATGATATCCACGCAATGAATCAATTAGTGAGCAACAATCACGAATGGCTCGCGCTGTTGGCGTTGCCCCATGTTTTGCTGACCTTGTTGACGCTACGTGCTACCGCTCTCATTGTGCAGATCACATTTCAAACGATCATGATTCGAGCCACGTCGCGCCAATCAATAGGACAAGCAACAACAACATCAACAGGTGTCCAACACGACAAAGTGTGGCGGCACACAATTGCCTTGCTGATATTCGCCAATCTCAGCCTATGGATTCTTGAGGTTAGCGAGCAAGGTGCCGCATGGAGTTGTAACGAACGCTACGGTGTTGCTTGGGCTCAAGTGCCAGCGTTACTAGTGACACTGTCGCGGTATTATCATGCTCTTGTCTTTATGCACGCCTGGAAATGACCGAAATATTATATATATATTTGAATAAATATATTTTCTCGCCCTCTAACATCTTGATCCGGGTTTCAACATTGTCGCGCCCAAACCAACTTCGCGCTAAAACTCGTGAACTCAGTGCGTCAATTGATATTGCGTATTGAGCTCACGCTCTGACTTTGCTTCATTTCATACTTTTTTTCACAGTTTCGTTGAAGACCAGTCTCAAACTCAACAAGTACAAGCATGAGTTCGCATCGATCGAAAAATCGTGCAATGTTTTGAACTGACTTGTGTCTATTATTAGCGATGGTCGGATTCATATTCGAACATAATATCTGCTGCAGCAGCGTCGAGCAATAACAGACAACAGAATACGACGAATTTTTACGACGAAATTGAAAGAGTGAAGATATTGATATTGATCCGACGAAGAAAGGCGAACGAAATGTCATTCAATATCATTGCAGGCTGCCTGTTGTTGCTGGCATTGGGCTCTACGGTTCCCGGTACATGGTCTGGCGATACTGATGATCAGAATTCAAACTCGAGGCCAGTCTCTAAGAATAGTCATACATTTTCTAGAGAGTACTGCGCTATGCTTCACACCATATCCACCTACGATAAGCTTCGTACGATAGTTAAGATTCATGCAGAACCACGTGATGCGGAAGAGTTTGAATCGCAATATGAAAAATTGTCGGGATCCAAGAAGAGGCTGAAGGTTATGAATGAGAAACCCTATGGTTATGTTGAACTGTGGGAGGATTACAAGGAAGATTTGGAGAAACGTTTAAAGGAGAAATTTATCGATATTTGCCTTCAAAAAGGCCCCTGGCGGTTTCTAAAAAAGACCCCGAACAAAGCAATAGAGGAACGTTAGCACTGGTTTTCTGTTCCATTCCCCCAGGTTGCTGAAAGCAACAGATTGATAGCTTGCTTGTTTGTTGAATAGCAGATGCCGATCTCGTGGATTGCACAATCAGAAGGTTGTATGGAATCCATGGTCCCATGTCAATTGTATGCTCGAGCAGAAATATGTTGACGTCGATTAAAAATTACAATAACCAGCCTATTGTTATACTCTCTGCCCTTTGGCTTGTTTTATATATTTTTTCATTCGCATGCCTAGCATAGGTGGTCGAGTCATTTAAGGATTGATATTAACGAGCTTTAGAAATTGTGAAAAAGCGGTGATCATATAATTCAGCAAAATATTTAATCATTTTGATTTTGTTAAAATTACATCACGCGCTAAAGATATCGGTACCGTGTGCCCACTGTCGACATGGAAACATCTCACAACAGACCACCTGCAAGACCATTGTTCAGACCACCTGCTAAACTATTGGGAATGCCGCCTGTCAAACTATTGAGGGCATTTGTTTGGCCGTTGGGTATGCCATTTATACCATTCATTGCCCCCATGTTACCTGACGGGACACCGTAGCCTGATTGTTGGCCGTAGCCGTTCATGCCGTTTTGATTGGGCATCATGGAGGGATTCATGTTGTATCCAGGCGGTTGTGACATTGGATTATAGGGATTGTATTGATTGTACTGATTGTACGGTGAATAGCCACCTTGCTGACGCTGCATTTCCATTCTTTGTTCGATAGATTGAGCAGTGTTAGATAATGCGTTGAAAATTCCACTCGCGGCACCCTGTACGATGTCACGAACGGCAGTGCCTAAAGGGTCCAATGCTGCATTCGCGCCGAGAGCTGCATTTTTAAGTCGTGGTGGTGAGGGGTCGAGATGGATTGATAGATTTAGTAAGAATGGCTTTTTTTTATTGTTGTCACATCAATGGACTTTAATAGTTTCATTTACCTGATAGCAGCAAACACAAAGTGATAGCTCCTACTTTTGAGTGTGACATGTTATTCATCTATACTTTATTGGTGGCCACAGAAACGGCAATTACGATGTGTAGAATGTAATCAACTTCACAATGTCTGTGAGATCATGAAAATAATACATCTATATTTATAGTTGATATGTGGGAAACTAAACATTTAAGAGAGATGTGAGAGCGTTCATGACTACATATGTAGCTACCAATATATAGCTTAATATATGTATGTGTCACAATGAATGGTGCTCGTTGACAACACGTTGTAATTGAATCGTGACGTGCTTTTATTGTATGACTCTGTCGACAATGATAACACAGAGAAAGACGACAGAAAATCACCATAAATGATGACATAATTATTATGAGTACATTGTGAGTAGTTGTGTGAATCATCGTACCATAACATAGTCTGTTGTTCGTTATTTCTCAAATCCTATCACTTTGACTTACAACCTGTAATCATATTCTTTTAGTACACTCTACGCACGATGATAGTAGAGAAACTCTTGATTCCTCATTTAGCATTCCGAACCGTCAAGCGTAACAACATCGACTACCATGTCCCAATGTTTGGTTGCAATGCTAACATGTAAGGACAAATCTAAGAAAGAATCCGTTGAGTTGACTTTTGAATCTAATTTTCTAGCTAGATATCATCACGAATCTTTCCGTCAGAAATGGATTGTAATGAGCCAATATATATGATCGAAAAGAGTCAAATATGACATGATTGAATAATCAGAGAGAAATTGAACAATCATTTTAGTTAGTAAAACACTCACAACAGGAGGAGAGCTTTTTATTTCAATAATGTGAATGTAAATATCTGAGTGCTTAAAAGTCGGACAATTGTTCAAAATCAGAACTGCATATTTCTTTTTGAATACATGATTTATTAGCGCTGGTTGTTGTCGTTAGCTGGTGGCTAAATCAAATGCACACAATATTGGTCTATTCAATTCAAGGGCCTCTTCACTCGAACAATATCTTTGGTTTATTACAAACCAAGGAGCGGTGGAAGTCCGAGTCTGCTTGTTAATCCACCCAAAAGTGTTGGCGAGCCGTACTGACCTTGTTGGGGCATTCCACTCATTGGGCTCCATTGGGGTTGCATGTTGAAACCGCCGCCTTGACGGAACGGGAATCCGCCACCTTGTTGGTCGAATCCTTGACCGAAACCTTGGTTAGGGAAGCCACTGCTGAAGCCACCGCCGTTCATCGGCTGTCCCATGCCGCCCATGCCGCCCATTCCGCCCATCCCGCCCATGCCACCCATACCGTTCATCCCACCCATGCCGTTCATTCCACTCATACCGTTCATCGGTTGGCCCATACCGCCCATGCCACCCATGCCGTTCATTCCACCCATGCCGTTCATGCGGTTAGGCATGCCCATACCTTGTCCCATTCCCTGGCCCATTTGTTGGCCTGGGCGCTGCTGCTGGTTGAATTGATTCGATTGTGGCCCATATGGGTCGCCTTGTACTCCAACTTGTGCGATTGCCACTGTTAAAAATGAAATTTTGATTTTCCTCAAAAATTAGATTCTGAGCAGCGAAAAAATTTTTCTGACATCTGAATTGAACCTGGGTTCGCGCATAGTTGAACTTACCCATGGCCAAAGCTGTGATGATTAACATTGAATTCATGATTCTGACTTTATTTTTTATCTCAACTTTAACGTTAGTTTTAGATTATTTCGATTTAGGCTTGGCTATGGAGTTCCTGTTGTGAGTGAAGATTGAATTTGTATTATGATTCAGAATATGATTCGAGTTGTCCCCTTGAAAGTGAATCCTTTATTTATAGATGAAACTCTACTGTGCTCTCACTAGTAGTTCTTTGGCACTCCAATACTTATGTCATAATTTATGGACCACACAAACACGCACACTCACATGAGGCAACTGAAATAATATCAACAAACATGCACTCAAGGGCTACGGATATGTGAAATCAATGCAATTCTTAGCACATGCACTCAACAATCATGACGTATAAAAGAGATGCCGAGTGTTACATTACATTCGAACTGATGAATATTGAGCAGCAGATTGTGCTTCTTGACATCACAACATGCAGGTCATGAACAATTCATGGACTGTTTCTGGTCTCGTTGTTGTCAATCACTAAGCCGACTTACGTCATCTCCCGGTCCGCGTGTCAATTATACAACACGGTTGCACCATGCGTGCAATTATTAGAATCACACGTGACATGGAATATTACTCCACACTCAGAGGCCTCTCACTTTCCTGTCTTCTCACAAAAGGCGAGTACGCATTCTCTTGCTCTTCTTCTTTTGAGAATAAGAATGAGTTTATCTTCCTCAGGATAGCAATTACATCGTGACCAGATAAGATTGTCTCATTCGTCGATGAAACACAGTTTTACATACATTTTATTGATCATGATTATTGGCTTACATCAACAGCATGAACAACATGTTCTGCCTGTTGTTGTTGCCTTGCTGAATGATTATCGTATGAAATGTAATGTTTGAATCACATCGCTGGTTGGTTGTTGATTGTACTTGTCTCATGATTGTTTGGCAATCACACTTCCTCTTCGAGATGATTATTACCAGTCTTTCAAGCCAACCACGATATTACGGGCATTCGGCGTACCCACGATGGCAACCAAGACGATGAGCCCTCTGCGTAATCGCCTTGTCCTTGGTACAAATATTCCACGTCGCTCTCGTCGTCAGCGTAATCTGGACGACGAGAAAACAACAACGAACTGAGCATGTCTAAGATCGAGCGTGTCTCAAATTCGTCTTCCGTGTCTTCATCCGAATACTGGTCTAGCATATCCTCCGGGTACATTACATCATCGTTTTCGAAGTTGGTCTCGTCATCGAAATCGGTACCGTCATCACTGAACGAGAATGATGAAGACCAGCTTGTTGGTGCATTCGATTCGAAAGTCGACGAATCCTCGTATTCTAGGCCTAATCAAAGTTTGGTTAAACATTTTAATGAATGATCAATTGAATAAAATTGAATAAAATTTAAGATTGATAGAAATCCATAGGGTTTCAGTGAAAGTTATGCATTAGTCTTTTCAATCTATCGAGATTTTGCTTTAGAATACTTACAGCTGACTTGAGACAAGACCAGCAGCAAAATAATCACAGAGAATTTCATCATGTTTCTGATGATGTTATGTGACGCTATATCTTGGACAATTGATTGATGATTTCTTCGCAAATAGTTGTTAGGACAGACAGAAAGACTATTGTAGTGGTTCTTAATTAGAGTAGAATCGATTAGGAGAGTTCTGAACTTTACGAAAGTGAGTGAGTAAATTACCACGACTAAATGACCGCCATACATCGATAAGAAAGCAAGCAATATTCAAGGGAATGCAAACAGACATCGCAAGCCTTTAGCCTTTAGTGTATGTCAATAAATTTACACAATAAAACAGGCAGTCAAAAGGTTCAGCTCTAACAATCACCCAAATAGTGCGTGTATTTGTGAGTGTTTAATCACCTGTCGCTTGCAATGGGTGATATTTGGCGCCAATGTTTGATCAATAACATTACTTTTCAGAGTTTTCCAGAGAAATAGCCTTCTCTTCGAATGTTTGTTCGTTTTATTGGCATTTTGTTCGATTCAAGAGTCTATTTCTCTCATTGGTCGTAGCGCCCTCTTTTCGAATTCCAACAAACTAGTCTCAGTGAGATGGGAGCGCAACGAATCGAATGAGATTCTAGATCATATCTGATCAGATCAGATTCTGTCATCGAATCATCTCCACTGTTCGGCCTCTGTGTGTCCTTACTCGTAACACCGCTCAGTGCACGCTTCATCGATGTCGATGTCGATTGACGATTCATCAATTCATCGATTCAAGATCGCATCAACGAATCGTGTGCTTGTTTGTTTGTTTGTTTATAGCGTCATAGTGAAAGCACTCAGCATGTAAGAGCAACTGCCATTGGTGGCCCACAAGACAATGATAATGATGACAGCAAGTGAGCCAGCGACTAAAGGAGCAAGAGACAAAATGACACTGTTACTGACAATGGACTGACTGTTGGAATGGTTCTTTCGTTTGTACAATCATGGAGTTATAATTGACACACACACACACACAAGCACGAGGCCTGATCGATGGCTTGACAAGTCCAACGATTGTCATTCGTTGTTTGCTCGTTTTGTTTGTCTGTGTGTGTTTGTTTCTCCAGACGTGACTCTCTTTCTCTTTGTCTCGCTCTATAGCCTAAGCAAAGTCGACGACAGATGGACTAGGAATGGAGCTAGCAAGCGATCGAGCGAGAGATGAACTCGTGGAAGTCACGCTTTGATGATGATTCGATTTGTGACCGTGTGTCGGTCGGTCCGTGTGTGTGTGTGTGTGTGCGATCCCTTGCTAAACGTAGGATAGAGCCAGTGTTGGGTCCTGAATAGAATGCTTGCAGGGTGTGCGTGTGCGAGTTCGTGTGTATCAGCAATCAGAGTGTCAAATCTTTCACAGAGAGCTAGAACGAGAGCAAGTAATGTTGGCAGAACCGAGTTAGTGGTTGATGAAACCGATGAGCGCTGTATGTTGAAAAGAACAGAGAAGGAGAGAAAAGTCAATCAGTAAGGGCAAAAGAAAGGCAGGCAGCTTGAGCAATTTCATCTTTTCGACAGCCAACCAGCCGAGCGTAAACCGCAACCTACGTTGGCTCGCAGGTCGAATCTCCGACTCCTCGTCTGTCCTCAATCAAGATGTCATTTATTTCACCGCACACGAACGTGTGATTGTGTACTTCAATTGTTGTTGTTGTATTGCACTGTTGACATGCCATGTAGCTAAACTGCAGCAGCAACGACAATGTGCTCTTCCTCCGACAACAGCAACAACAACAACTCCAGCGACAATCTTATCGAGCGATGTGTGTGTGTGTGTGTGTGTGTGTAGGACACAAGTGAAAGCGAGAAAAAAGTTTCATGCGCCGCAAATGCTCATAATGCTCACATACACACAATGGTCGGCTTGGCCTTTGCACTCACACGAATAAATTGGCTGGAGAATGGACAATATCTAAGGTAGCCAATAGAAGACGGCATTGGCCATTGAATGCACCAATAGCTCAATGTGTATAAATCATGACACGTGACCGAACGAAAGCCGATAATGGACTTTTATTGGACTTTCATCTCATAGATGCATTCGATGGACGTCGGCGCCAATCGTACTTAGGAGCGAGCGAATCAACGAACGAATGCGTAAACGAGCGGCCAGAGAAAGAAAGCCAATGCCAGATGCTGACTAGAGGAACAAGTAGTCATACGATGCACGACAATCATGTACTGCAACAGCAACACCTACAACAACAGTTGCTAACACTGTTAGCCTAACAGTATTGGCAGTTTCAATCCTTTGGCTTAATCTATTGTTAGCCAATGAATGTACACACTCACACTCATTCGCGAACCAAAGCTCATCGAGAACACTCGAAATTAGAGCTTCACTTGAGATTAAACTTGCTCACTTGAAATCACTGACTGATCAGTAGCATGAAGAATATCAACCGCAACAAAGAGAGCAGAATTTTCACTGAAATCAAAGTTTTAAGATTACACCTGTAACTTGCTCGTATGAAAATAATAATCAATCACTCGAACGAGATAACAATTCAGGCCCAATCTTGATGTTTAGATTGCTCACGATCTTGATCGATCAATTGAATAAATTTTTCAATTGATCACACACTTGTGATCAATTGTGGCGACTCGTAGCGATTGTTGTATGTTGTGGTGCCCATTTATTAGATGTAGGATGTTTGCCCAAGTTACGTCACCAAGCAGCAATCTAACTGTTACAGCAGTCGAGTGAATCAGAGAGCAACCGATTGTCCAGATGAGTGGGCAGTCGAACAACATGCACAATGTACGAGGCGCCCGCACGTATTGGTGCGGGCGAATGGCAATTCGTGTGTGTGTGTGGATTACACATTGTCACGTTTGTTCTGCGTTCATGTCCCCATTGCATTATTCGTTTGCAATGGGTCAACGTTTGCAATGGTGCTGAAACGCACATGCAAATCTCGATAAGCATTATTGACTGCATTGAAGCCGACCAATTGGACGGGTGGCCGTTCCCAATCGATTGCTCGAGCAACGATCATTAGTCGCGCGAGCACACAGTCGTTGGTTAGCTAGCGTTCGTATGATTCAGTAGAGTGAGAAAGTCAGTATTGATCAATGTTGGCGTTCCAACGATTCAGATTTGGGCCTCGCACAAACGCACTCACACTCACGCATCGTCCGGATTACAGAGGCCCCAGCAGCAGCAGCAGCAGCAGTCGTAAGCTCATCATCGACTATCGCAGCAACAACGCTGATTGCAATGCACTGTTGTTGTTGCTGCTGCTGTCGTGACATACTTGCATTGGAAGCTGACATCGTCAACGGCTATGTCGTCATCGACGACGACAATGATGACATCGTGTGCGCGCGAAGTATGCGCGTGACAAAACCAATGCCAGTAATAAACAGAATTAGTTTGTTTAGCTTCCGTCTCGATTCTACTATCTAGATGTCAATGCGTGCATAGCCTGGTTAGCTGGCCGCTAATGCTTTGCCTTGCGGCCTACTCTGCCTTTTCGGGTGAATGATATTTTCTTCCTCGTTCTTTCTTTCTTTCTATTCTTGTCTGTTCTATTCTATGTCTATCTACATGTGTATATGTGTGCGTCATTATCGTCGACTGTCATTCTAATTCTACTACTCGGTGATTATGACATCAAAACCGACCAATGGGCACCATAATCACGCACGAACGCGGCCTAACTGAGCTGAAGTCAACTCTGACTCTCGATCGATAGCTTGCTCGGTCAAACACACACACACACATAACGTTAACCAACAAGCCAATAGCAGCAGCAACAATGGTTGCTTTATCATGTTGATGACAATAATCATGACGTGCCTGTCACACACGCACACGCGAGCCTAGACTAGACTGACAATGTGGAAGTTGGATTTGCGTTAGACAATCAGATTCAGCGTTCCATTCAGCGTACTCTTGGCGTTGCGACTGGGGTCACGTATTGCCGATCCATCTATGACCATCTATCAAAATATTTGGCTCATTATTCATCGTCACTTGAACGTCAAAATGTCTGACCGTGAGTTTTTCCTATTTATTGGTCTTCAAACAATTTCAATGCGAATTCATTGTATCTCGGAAAAAAGAAAAAACATTCACAAATCTTACTGAAATACTCGAATCAAATGAAAAAAAAAGACAAGACATAATGGGTTGCTTTAATCATTATAGTTGTCATTTATTGTTTGTTTGTGTGCTCACAAATTAGCGTACATTGTGAGTTTATGCACGCTAACTATATGTGGATATTCTCAACTCCCAATTCATGCAATTGTTGCTGCTGTCGCACGTATCGTCTATTGACCGTCTGATGACGACTCAGAGTCAGAGTTTATTCCGCGGCGACCTCCTTGGCCACGACCTTCCTGGCCTGATTGTCCACGGCTACCGTTCGGGCCTCGTTGACCTCCGTTCTTGCCATCAGGTCCGTGCTGTCCGTTGTGTGGTCCACGTGGCCCGTGTGGCCCGTGTGGTCCGTGTGGCCCGTGAGGTCCGCGAGGACCGTGTGGTCCGCCGCGACGACCACCTTGCTCACCTTGTTGCTCGCTTTGTTGTTCGTCCATGCTCTCGCTAGACTCGTTGTTTGTGGGCGAGTTATCACCTTGTTGCGCAAGAGTGACCGCTATAGGTAGTTGGACGATAAACGTTTTATTAGTTGTTAATTCTTATCATTCTATATGATTGCTATTTTCCAATAAAATCCAATTGGCAGCTCTTTAACTTACCGATTACGGCAGCGACCAAAGCAATGATCAATAGTTGCTTGTTCATGTTTGTTGTTGGTTTGTTGGTTTTACGTATTGTTAACAAGAGTTAATTTCAACTGAAATTAATATTCGATTTTCACTGAGAGTTGAGAGTGAATTCGGCTCGAAATTGTTTGCCATTCAATAGCTGCATCTCTATTTATATGAAATTGACCAGAATAACCATTCTTCGGGTGACATTTGAATTTCACTGTCATTGTTGTTGCCAGCATGACGATTGGCCATAGATTAACGTGAGCCAATATTAATGACTTTATGTTTACTTCAGGACTCATTCATAAGTGTGACATCAACGTCACGTTGATCGTCAAATAATTATGAGTCACACGAGGCTAGATGATTATTTATTTATGCTTTGGTTGCATAACTTGTGTGCAATAGAATGTCACGTTTCAGCAAAAAGAGCTTTATTCATTGCCAATAACCAATCAATAACAAAATAAAGGTCGAAGATAAGTTAACGAGTCGCATGTGATACGTTTCGGCGATACTGTGACTTTGCAATTCAGCATTATGATCAAAGGATTGTTTATTTATTTTTGATTGCAATTTAATGAATAATATTTACTCAAATATCAAATTCAAGCTCTACATTAAGATCGCTACACTGAGTTTGCCTTGACAAACTTTCGAATGTTTGAGCTCAGAGCAATATTTTTCTCAATTCTTTTGCTGCGCAAATAATGTTGTCCTTCTGAGCATTCTGTAGTTGGACCCACGAAGATCTTAGAGTACATGAGACAAATAGCTAGACTAGGTTGCCACTGTCACTGTGCATTATTGCTTGAGACGCTGCTATCAGCTAAAATGACAGATGAAAAATCGTTGATTCACATGACCGAACCCTCAATGCTCACTTGAGCATTCACTACTTCAACTAAATGTTGGTAAAACTGACCGATCAAAGAACTAAATAATCGACTAGTGAAGAGAAATCTTTGCCAGTCACTTTTCGGTTTATTTTTGTACTTCTTCGTTGTACCCTAGTTGCTCTGCTTGTGATGATGATCAAAACCTCTAAAAGCATCACAACGCCGCTGCATGGTTCTGATGCCGTTCGTATTCTCAAGAGACATCTGTTTTGACAGTTGCACCGATATCCAGAGATAAAACAACAACAGTGACGATATGGGATCCTGTGTATTTTTGCGCATTCTACCACTTTGCTCGACCATTTGCTGTCATTGTCAAGCGGAAACCTAGAGCAAGCCAGTACACAGTGAATCTCGACCGATTGATTCGACGAAAAGCTGACTTTTCAGGAAAGTTTCTCACAAGCAAACGAACGAGCACGCTAGCGAAAATTCTGAATGTTGTGTGTAGACGGCTCAATTTCAGGCAATAGTTATTGTCGATCGCTATACACCGTGCTCGCGAAATGGGCTTTGCGTCAAGGACACTTCCGGTGGCCAAACAACACACTATCACGGCACGGATCATCAATTGTGGCTCCGGCGGGTCATTCGGTTCGCTAATGACAACTGCCAGTCTGGTGCGTTGTTGCCGCTGCTGTCGCTCATGCTTCCGACGATCTGGCTGTCTATCTGTAGTTGTTGTTGTTGCTGTTTGCTCTTATCACGTGCTCTCGTCTCTGGCGCGTACTCTCAGGCGCACGCGCTTGTTTGCGTAGTGGCGAGCGCGCCAAACTGTGCGTCCCCAACATCCGGCCCTGAACCTATTCGCAAGCAAACACGTACTTATTTGAGTCACAGTTCCACAGTGTTCAGTGGTACAGTGGAAGGGGAATTGCGAACAGAGGGGAAAAATATAAAAAAAAGACAGCAGGCAAGAGTTGCAAAGATCGGAAACAAGCGACTGACTCAATGAAGCGTAAAGCTCGGTGCTGTCATAGTCTGAACTTCTGCTGCAGCATTCAATCAGACAGTTAGCCATTCAGTCATCCAGCGGGCGGGCTGGCCAGCTAGCGGTGGGCTATAAAAATAGAACTTTTGCCGAGATGATTCTTTCAAGTACGTCGCTCATGAAAAGTAGCTCAGTTTTATACACGTGTCCACTCCTGTCTTGCGTAGGCTTGGCGCATTTACCGTGGTAAGGTTTAGTTAACAACGAGAGGCAGTTATATGTTTCCGGCTAGGAGTCGATCAAATAGACACCCTCAATGTGTGATTGCGAGTTGTCAGTATGCAAATGAGCCCCGATTCAATTGTTGTCCTCCTTGTCGTGCCCGACATAAAAACTCCCACATGCTATGCGTCTCTTCGTTATGTTAGTAGTGTATGCAGAGAGTTCCCAGACTCACCATTGGCCCCAATTTGTATGTTGGTGCGTGACGACAGTGTAAGCCTGCCAACAACGCTCGATAACTTGGCATTAGGTGACAAATCAAGTGCGTCCGAACTTTGCCAGCAAATCTGCGCAATATCCGTTGTATTTGCTCGTCTGTTCGTTTGTGAGTGCGTGTGTCGTTCTTTTCGTCGGCGGCTACGTACAGTGCCGTTAAAGTCAGTGAATTTTTCGCAAAAGTATACTCATGGCACCCTCGCTATTGAGTTTCGGCAAAAATATATAAATAGATATCTGGATCGCTTCGAAAAATGAGGCCTGATTTCAACCGGCACAGCAAATAAGGAAACCGACTAGCCCAATTCACTCTAACTGGCAGCCTTTTAAGTACGCGAATGTGTCATGGTGAACTCGCTACTGCTTACGCTTTGATCTGTCGTAATTTTGATCGGCTCTCTCTCTCCCTTTTTCTCTGTCTGTCTGCTGCTTCAAGTGGTCCATTACACACACTAGATCCCTATTACGTAATGGGGAGCCTCGTTGATTCGTGCCGACGACATTGTGGCCATCCACCAATCTCATGTCGCAGATAAGACGAACGATCGTTGCTTAGTGCTGTCGTACTATTTTCGCTAGTTGGCGCGATTCCGTTGTCATTGTTGTTGTCGCTGTTGTTTTTGTTGATACTGTTGTCAGTGCACCCAAACATACACACGTACAGTGTGAACCTAAACAGTCCGAATTACTGTTAGAGGCACCAGCTTGGGGCAACCTCGGGCACCAGAGGTCGCTTGCTAGCCAGGCTGTAGATAGCTAGCTTTCGAGATCTTTTCAAGATTTCTCTCACCAGCCTAGCTACTAGCAGCTATCTGACAGTCTGACGGTCTCAGTGACTGGCTGATAAAAAGCGCGCACGCACACAAAAAGCTCAGCATTGATTTTAACGGATGAATGACCATGTGGGGCTGCTCACTAACACAGCACAGAGGCGCCGACGCACGCACTCATACGCACGCACCAGCATATATATATATATGGCGTGTCCAGCGAATGCCGCTCAAATCTCAAATAGATGGCTCTACACAATGTGTTGCCACTGTTATATAATATATCACAATAACGTCGCTGGCAGCGACGAGTAAGCTTCGCTTGGTCGAATTACATTTCTGTAGATCCAAATTCGTTTGTTTTTTCTTCTTCTGTTTCCAATTGTGTTGTCTACAGAACACCAATCACTAGTTGACTTGATATTGCCGCTGTAGTTGTTGCTCTGAGATTTGCCTCTTTTTTTGCAATAAACGTCGGCGCAAATTTATCTAGACGTGGCCGCGAATTTGTGTGAGGCTAAGCACTAGGAATTGGCACAACAGTGGGCTCCTTTTGATTTCGATTGAGGCTTTTCCAGTATAAATATAAAATAAAACAATCGCCATACGAAAACGTAATTCACAGATAATGTTGTATTTTTGTGACTGCAATCACAGTGCGCATGCGTTGTAACGGAAGTTCTCCATGTCGCGCGCTCTCTTGACTGCATGTTCTTGTATGCGTGCGATGTTCCAAGTTGGAACTTTCAACGTTGATGTGATGCTGATCATGTTCAGTTGTCATCGGATCCCCAATGTGTTAGCATCAATGTGAAAAATTCGGCGTGTCCATTATCGACGGCATCATCCTAGTGAGTGTTGAGAAACAACTTTATTGAAAGATTATCGTTGAATTTATTGTGTGGCAAGATTGATTGTTTCAAGCAACAAACGACAATGTAAATTCATTAAGTGAGCAATGCATCTTCCAATTTTATCCTTCAATTATTGATTATTGATCATTGCTGTTTTCTCCGATAGTAATACCGTGGATAGTAACATCGAATTGTATATTGTTAAGAAACATTGTTCTCGAATGAAGAACAATTTATTCAGTTCTATTCAAATATATTGTTGCTATATTGTTCAGACCGAATAGGAAACCACGATAGACGGCTGAATTGGCACGCAAATCGAGCGCGCAGTCGATAAACTTGCGTTTTGTCGTGTGTGCGTGTGCGTTTGTGACACACACACAAATTTTCAATTTCTTCAAGTTTTCACGTTTGTGGCGGCCGGACGCTGTCAAAGTGCAAACGCGTTGCAACAAGAAGTGGAAGTTTGTTGCAAGATTGCAACACAACAGCAGAGAGCGAATGTTTGCTATTTGCTGCTCGCCGCTCGTTGACTGTGTGCTTGTGAATCGACTAACTGTGCGTGTGTCATCGACTATGCTCGTCACGCTCGCTACGCTCAATAACAGTACTGAACGCCGTGCGGCAAACACCGCGTGATATCGAACAGCAACATCACAACAATTGTCGTACAGTTGTTGCAAGAACAGGAAGAAAAGTTCGCTGTTGTGAATGCCAAAAAGTTCCATAATGGACGACAGCAAAGAAGAAGAATGAAACATAAACTATGTCTTGGTGCGTTTTGCGAATATTCGTCGGTGCTCTAGCACAGATTCGCAAACAGCAACTTGGATGAGAGAATCAAAAGAGAGAAACACCAATGTCAAAAAAATCAAGCCAGCGTTCTTATTTGATAGCTACAACTAAAAGTTAGAGACTTACAATGTCAATTCACCGTACTGATTAATGGAAACGTAAATGAAATCCATCAACTATCAAGTTTAATATATTTGATAAAGAGTGAAGATAGTATCGAGTACGCGTACCCATGAGAAGCAATAACATGCGCCGACGGCACAGCATAGCAGTGACGCTAATGACGATCATAGCGATATTGTCGTCAGTATCCGTTATTTCTTCAGTATCTGAGAAACCGGTCCATGAAAGTAGATTTTTTCTGCATACAACAAAAGAATCAACGTTATCAAATTTTTCGGATTCTAAAATTTTTGCCAAATATTATCCACTAGCACACAAATTAATGTATTATAGCAAACATCTTTCCGAACCAACGAAGCAACGAAAATTGTTGCGCCTAGAAAGTTTACTGTCCAATAGATTTGTTCCTTTATTAACCAATGCGCGCCAATTGATGACCACTGATAGCTTCCAACAACATGACAGCAGAAACAACAGCTACAGCGGTAGCAACAAAACTCAACTGAAACAATTAAATCTGCCCAATGAAAAAATCAATTCTTCTATATCGGACCGTCGTCGTCATACGCGACGATTTGTGTGGTATTTGGTTCCCACAACAATATCAAGCAATAATGATCTCACAACCGGCAGATCCGATTCAGTTAGCGTGGTGCCATTAATCAACGGTGACAACAGCACAAAACAATCAACGACACAAGGTGGCAACCACCACCACAAGGCCTCTAACTCGTCGCAGCTCGTCGTAGTGCTGGTGGGGACACAATTGTTAGATAGTGGCACTAGCAACGGTGAGTACATAGACATTAAGGCTCACACAAACACAACGTAGTTTCAGAGCACAGGCGACATGAAAGTTCACCGACTAGTGCGCAAGCGACAAACAGTATGCGAGCAGAAAAAGGGACAAATAATTTCTTTACAACCTGACTGGGCAGACTTAAAGTTGATCTAAATATTAAGCACCACATTGTGGTGTCTGTGACGTTTTATTGTATTCTACAATCTGTAATCTAATAACGAGCGGCTGACACAAAGCAACGCGCACTCACGTACGCCAAGAGATAACCCGACAGATAAAGATTTAGTAGTCGTTAGTTTACAAAACTGACGACTTGTTGTGAGCGTGATTTACGCATAGTAATGCGTGCAAATTGCCAAGTCCCAACAAATGGTGGCGATAAAATTCAGACGCTGTTCACACAAGCTTTGAGCTGTGAGTTGTGTGTTTCCTGTCTGACTCTGTCGGTTTATTTTCGTTAGCGCACACACCGTGACCTCGTAGCAATCGAACGCTGGCTTGACGCCAGCCAGTCAGCCATTCAGTCAAGCAGCTAGCAACATTAACTGAATTCGGTCTTATCTACTGTCATCATTATTGTTGTTGTTGCCAGTGTTGTTATGTTACCGACGAGCAACTGATAAAAGCTATTCGTTTGCTAGCCTGTTAGCCGACTGACTAGTTTGTTTGTGTCACAAATGTTAGTCGTGAGACAGTAATTGTGGTTCACATTGTACGTGCCTCAGTAATGGCTCTCAAAACTCTTTCGGCTCAACCTTGAGTTAAGCTCGACAAAGCTATCAGCATACTACTCATAGCTCAAATATTCTTAAGGGTCTCTCTACCCCTCTAACTCTTCACATGATGTGTCAAATGTGAGCGCGTGCCTGTGCGTGCGACGCCTCCGGCACACGCGAAGACGATGCACACTAATAAGCAAAAACTGTGTGTTGTGTTGTTTGTTGCACTTCCGGTGACGGTGTTGTCTCATCCCCGAGCTAGTGACGGCAACCTAGAGGCTCTCGACATCGTGTGTGAGTGTAGAGCACCAAGTTTTGTAGCACTTGATGTCAGCACGTAGCTTTCTGATGTGGTGTGCCTTCGAGCCACTTAAGTCGTATCAAGGTTCAAGCGTTGCCTGGGGGTCACGATTTGGGTGCCACTGTCTATGTTACCTCATGTCATTGCTATTTCTGTTGTTGTTGCTACTATCGCTACTACCACTTTTGTTAGTGTTAGATGCCATGGGCCACTTTTTGTTTCTAAATGTGGCGCGAGAGCACAACATTTTATCAATTAGCACGTGCACAAATAAGATCGAGTTAGCAAGCAAGGATAATGCCAAATTGGTGCCTTCACTTGTAGGCGCTCGTCATTGGGGCCAGCCTATTACCCGATCCGGTTGTTCTATTTCAGACATTAGATGCCTTCCATATGCTAACTTGCGTGGCTCACCAAGCTGCCAACGATTCCAGGCCGACGCTGCCTGACGACTGGCCAAATGATACGCCCCTTTCCACTCACTCTCTTTTAGTACGTTAATTGTGCCTGAGGCGCGTACGTGCTCGTAGTTTTATTTTTTCGCACCACTCTCGAATGTCTCACCATAAGCTCATTGCACGAATTACGCACAAGCATTCTTCGGGCATTATACTATGGTGCCATTCGTATGATGATGGTAAGGTACTATCGCCAGCTTGACGCACATAGTAAAGTAGTGCATTAATGCCGTTATGGTGGCAGTAGAGTCTCAAATAAATAGAGCGCGTGTATGTGCGTGAGTATTTTTGTAAATGACAACGCGCACTGCAAATGAAGCCCACACAGCTCATTTGATGTGTTGATAGAAATGCAAAACGATGCGTGACAACTGTAGTGCAAATGCTTGCATGTTCCATTCTTATTTCTATTCCTAAAATACTGTCAAAACAGAGCTCGAGAGGCAGCTCTAGTTTGAATCTATCACTTTGAATTCAAAGTACAAATAATGATGATAGAATTTTGTCTTGTTTTTCTGTAAAGCAAGAGAATATGATTCAAAATTACAATGCAAGCAGCACGCTTGAATTACTAAAGTCAATCAAATGAAACAATCTTATAGCTGTCGGTTTTGCTTTTCTTTTTCTGATCATTATGCGCCGTGCCAAACCAAATGCTCCGTTGACTTGAACTTTGGCAGCCTATAGTTTAACAGGTGCAGTGAATTAACATGACTGTATCTTGTGTGTTTGTGTGCACATTCAGTAGAAAGATATAAGTGTAAGCTGTGAGTGAGTTAGCGAAAGAGTGAACGTCCAGCTAAAGCCTCAGCTTATAAGCCTTGAGCGTGCAATAGTGGGCAATTTGATTTTGTGGGCGTTTCTTGCGGCTTGTCGCAATCTTTCCCACTTACTCGCTACCTTTGCGCGGAGTCAGGTGTGTCGCTAATCTAGTTCGGCTATTATTTGAACTTCGGTCAAGCAAGCGAATTCTACGCTGTATATTGCAGTTGTAAGTGCAAGTACATGTTGTTACAAGTGAAGATTGCCATTTGGTGCCATTCGTCTGTCTGTGTCGGCGTGTTGTTCCCATGACCTGGTATATTAGTGGGAGAGTACTGCTTTGGATTGAAACGAACAGGTAAAACGAAAGAGTGCCGAAAGAGAAGAGGGCGACCCAAGGAAGAGAGAGAGAGAAAGAGAAAGAACTTTGGGGTGCTGCCAGAAAGTGCATTATAATGAAGTGTAGTTACAGGTACACGCAAAAACCCACATTCGCAATCGCACTTGCACAACAGCTGGCTAACTTGCTATGTTGAAATTTGAGTGAAAGTTCACACACGCACAAACACAATAAACGAAAGAGAGAAAGCGACCGGATTTAATGCTGCTAATACAAAGCAATTGCAATCGTAATAAGGCTCAATAAAGGTGCGCTTCACTAGCTTGGGGCACTGTAGCTTCGGCTCCGTGTGGTGCTGTGCGTTTCATGTGAAATCATTGAATCGTTGAGCCAACTAGCTGACTGAACGGATGAGCAAACCAATGACTAACCCTGTTGGGCGACGTGGGCGTGTGTCTTGGACAAACGTAGCCTTGTCGCCTGCAGCCATTTCATAATGCGCCTCAATTGCATTGTGTGACCATCGAACGACCAACTGGTCGCTCAAACCACTTTATACACTATGTTTATGCTTTTTCCTTGATTTTTCTTTTGCGTTTTGCTGTTACATTCGTACGCTCATGTGTAGTGTAAATGCATAGCTATCTAGCTAGCTAGCATATTCATGTATGTCTGGACCTTAGTTTTTATCATCACTTTCATATATATACAGCAAGTCAATTTGATTGTCTATCGTGATTACTGATTTCTTCCGACTGTACCCTACTGGCACCATCGTATAGTTCTGATAAATTTTTGGAGCTGTGTTTGACCGGAAGTGACCGTCTAGCTAGCTGTGCTTTGATGATAATCTTTCGGAGCACTTTCGTTCACAGTGACCTTATTTAGTGCTTAAAATAAATGCATCAAGTAAGTGTGATGGTTAAAATAAATGTGAGTTACAGTAAATGTATTTCCGGTGCACATCAATCTATGGATAAAGGTCACGCTTATCTCGATCGATATCATACCATCGAATGATAGTTATATGCACTATATATTCAGCAACACAGCTGGTAAACTATTCTAAGCAATCCAAGAATCATTGAATCGATGAGTCAATGAAAAGCAATGCATGAGGCGTGAAAACAATTGTCCATGTCCACAGGCAATTCTACGAAGAGCTACAAAGGGAGAAATACAAGCAGCTGGGAGAGTAGTTTGTGTAAGCGAATTGAGTCAGTCCTTTGTATACAACTATACCCGTTGGTTTGTTTTGATGTTAGAGTTGAGCCACTTGAGATGCATCAATACATGAATAATAGAATCAAAACAAGTGCAAGTCCAATAGCGAGTGGTCTCTATAAATGTAGTGCAGCTAAAATGTGCAATGTGCAGCATCTAACTCCCTGATCAACACATTGCAGCTGGAACAGTCAATCGCTCAACATTCAGCATGAGGATCACAATCACTGATATCTGTCTAGACCCTGATATTGTCTCAACGGTCTATGGATTGCCCATAACTTAACTCATAATAGCAATCATGCTCGTTGGTTTGCTTGGTTGCTAGCTAGCTAGCTAAAGTCGTCACTAAGTGTCGACAAGTGAGCTTGTCAATGAGCTTGCTATCGAAAACAAATCGACCAATAGAAGAATCTAATCGAAACGAGAATATACGAATCGAATCTAAGCGCAAAACGCGATGACCCGTGCTATTTCTTTCTCTTATTGGGTTATACAGCACAAGCACGAATGAGTTGACTGCATGCTGCAAAGAATCTGCTTATCTCTGGTTTACTCCAAACGCCTTTGCGAGCGAGACAACAATCCAAATAGCACTGTATCTATGCGACGCGTGTTCAAGAGAGCTGAGGAGAACCTCAATCTGTTCAGTCATGCTAACTATAGCTTGAACGCTCAGCCTACTGACAAGTTCTGTAGGCTGTTTACGCGAGCTTATGTTTGCTCTCAAAATTGGGAGCCTGACAATAATATTGCAATCTACGAGAATATTCGCCATATTATTGGTCCATATTTGATTGCGCGAGATCTTGTCGGTCACAGTACGCGTTGTCGCCAGCTGTATGACGTCAAATCTAACAACATTTGTGCTCGTGCATGTTCACAATGAGACAGACACAGAAGCCCCACATTCTCAACAAGGACCAACCTACTGAAAATGGGCCTCACCTCAAACATTCACATGCTAGTGCCCTCACAATGGTTTGTACTCAGAGCCACCCGATGAAGTCTACAGTAGAGGATCGTGTCCTGAGGTTGTGTGACAAGTGCATGCCAGTAACAACTGTCACACACTTTTAGCCCACACACAAACATTAAACAAACGCCATACTAGTGACATGGCGTTGGTAGAACATGTAACGCTAAGTTTCCGAGCAGTCATACAGCATGGTCTACCTGAAATTCAGCATGCTGCTTGAAACATAATATAAGTTGCATTCCAGCAAGCATTTCCGAGAGCATTCAGCAATTTGTGTTTGAGTTTGAGGTATAGTTTGTGTTGTGCGTATGTGCAGGCTCCTTGCATGGTTTACTCAAATATTTTGACGCACAAAAGTTTTGCCACAAGACTTGAGCTTGGAAACAACATTAGATTCTGCAAAAATTTGCTTTGCATTATTTCGATCGATGGTGAAACGCCAATTTCATGCATTCCAATGGAACGTCGAATGTGCGTGCGTGAAAACCATCGAGTTGGAATCGGAAAATAATACGATGCGCGAAGGTAAGTATCCCAGAAGTAAAGACTGCTGCTGCACCTGACATACTAGGCTACTGTTAAAGCCTCTCGAGCGAAAGTAAGGTAACGTTCGATCAAGACTTCGTGTGGTGGGACACAGTTCGCTTGACATACATTTAGAAAAGCAAGTGACATATCGATCTTGGCTAAAAGTACTTGCTCTAGGTCTCGGGGCCGGCACATCACTGAAGAATCAAAATCAGCATTAGATCAATTTGAGCAAGTTATCATCCAGAATTTTTAGCAAATAAGACCGCACAATTGTAAAATCGAGTTTTTCGAATCACAATGATAAAAAATGAGAGAGAAAGAACATAACATTTAGGCTAATCAGACATTGCTGATCATGTTAACCGTGAAAGGTGTCTGAATGCTGATATCCGCTCAGGTTCTGAATTTAACTCAAAATCAGACTTGGCAGATTTTTGGCTTTTGGTAAACTTACATTTGCAATCAAATAATTTACAACCAGAGTAGCTCAAAATCAGATGCTTCGAAGAGCGTCAGCAAAAGTAATGCTAGTTGGCACGATCTTCATTAATGCAAATGCACGACCTCCGCAATCGCTAACTTCCAGTTAGTGGAATTATGCAAATCTTAGCAGCCCATAGTTGTTTGCTTGCACCGTAACAGGATTGCTATACAGAGAGTGAATCCAATAAACTGTCGGCATACAACAGTTACACACAGGTCGGAGAGAATATTTTTGCTGCTCCAGGTCACAGAAAAAGGCGCTTTTTGCTTTCTGGATGTTTTTTCCATGTTCTAATGAGTGACAGAGTGGAAGAAAACGAAAACGAATTCCGATTCAAGCCGTGGAGTGTTCGCATCACACGATTCGTTGGGCACATTGATTGCACGAGACAACAAGGTGCAAAACAAGACCTCAAGACTCGATGCTCTTATTTGCATTCTTTCTTATATGCAACCTAGAGGGAGTCCTCATTAAAAACTTCCGTGGCAACATTCGAGTCATCCATCACGTGACTGCACTTACATAAGGTGTGATGTTTTTATTTGGGACCAGCAAATAAACTTTTCTCACACCTTTTCGCTTGGGTGCATTCAGACTTTTAGCTGCTCAATGAGCCTCAATATCCGGTCTCGAACTCACTGCTCTAAGTTGAGATTCTGAGCGCAGCGATACATAAGTTATTTGTGTCTGTCTAGCTAAGCAGGCAATAACGATCGTTATATCAACTGCACGTGACACAGAAATAGCCTTGCGTAGCTGGAAAAGTTTGATAGTGCTCTTCCATTGACCCATAATGCCACGGGTGTAAATGGTGCGGATATCTGCAAAAAAAATATTTGGCCTTGGATGTAATGTTAAGAAGATAGTAAAGATTCTTCTCTTGAAGTGCACTGTCATTTGGTAAGCTACATGCACGTACAAAGCCACAAACTCCTGGGAACTTTCTAGTCGTGCAATCATCTCGATCTTTTTTTGAACTTTTAAACTTCCGATCATTGATGGAAACTTTTCGATCGTATCGGTTTTGTTGCAGTTGCAAACATTCTCATCGCTCAAAGGTCGCTTTTGAAACCTGTCAGATAGACAAGGCCAGAGTCCCTTGAATGTACCATAAGTGTTATGACTGCTATGAGCAAGCTACTGGTTTGCTTCATCCACTATATATTTTCTTTACATTTGTACAACAATCCTCAAGGGTATGTTCGGAATTCAGCGACCTCGGAATGGTCGTTGTTGTATCGGCCTCTACAAAGGAACGATTTGTTTGTCAATTGTGAGTGCTAGAGTAGCACTTATCGTTGCACAATGTACGCGCCCAAAAAAGATGAACAAATATACAGATAGTTTGCCATAAATATTTCATTCTGACTCACTCAAAGCATGCAATGTTGTTATATTCGGCATCTGTTTGCATTATTTATCGATCAAACTTGTATTCAATTCATCGAACATAACTTTGTTGTACTTCACATCTATATAATTCCCAGTTTTCTTACTCGTACATTTCAAAATTTTCTCTGCCTTTTCTTTTCATCGATTTTCATAGTGACACGAAAGGAGCAAAATCACAAAGATAGTCATGAAATCGCACAAAAGATGCAAAGGCTGCGTCGATCCTCACGCGATGTGAGGACTTCAATCGAACAGCATCACTCTTATACTGTCAATCAGAACCACGATGATGATGAGCGCGCTATCAAAAGTGAGCTCGAATGGCCTAACAGGCAATCATCATCGAAGCCATTCAGTTTGACACATTTCGACGCATCTTTACAAACAAACGTTACGGTTCAACTTGGTCAATCGGCTTACCTCACTTGCAAGCTTGGCGGCGTTCATGACAACCTCGTAAGTAATCCACCTAATCAGTTCTGTTTATTTGAACTTACACTCTATCAAAAATCCTAATCAATCAATTTCATTGCAATCTATTCCTGAATCAGGTTTCTTGGGTAAGAAATCTACAGATCCTAACTAGTGGCGAGTTTCGTTACACTAGCGACGAAAGGTGAGCAGCAATTCCCACATTTATTGACCAGAACACCTATATTCAGTGATAGATTAGAAACTAATAAAATGTGATCATGCAGGTATAAACCGAAGCATGTAGAAGGAACGCACGATTGGATACTTGAAATAGAAAATGTCAATGTGGACGATGCTGGGCGTAAGTTACTAACCAACATTAAATCGTCAAAGAAAATGATTCCAATCAAAATACTAATCAATACATAATTTGGAATTTTCAATTCACACCGAAACATTAAAGTGTACGAATGCCAAATAAACACCGAACCTAATGCGGTCAGTGTGCCTTTTCAGCTCAATGTTATAGGTAAGCTATTTATCTAGCACTGTTTACTCTTGGAGCTGATCACTCTTGGTGTCAATATAATTCCAACACAATGCAACCGAAGACAATAATTCAACTGTTTTCCTTTTATTGTTTTGTATATAATCATTATTGTTGTTTTGTGTTATTTACAGCGACCTCGATTGTGATCGTAGACGGAGCGACCAAAGTGGTGCCCTCTAGCAGTGATATTCATCTTATGTGCGTTGTAAATCTAAACGGTTCGCCTCATCCATCATCGCAGAGCCAGCAAACAAGACAGGGGGTCAATTCAAACGCTGAATCTATGGGAGCCTCTGTTGGACATAAACAAACATTCGACGATAATTCGATTGAGCAAGGTTTTGCTCGCAAAAGCACCAACAATGAACATCACGTGACGCCAGCACATAGCAATAGCTATAACAACAACAATAATAATGATGATGGCGACGACGATGATGACCATGATACAGTGTATCGTTTAGCGCTTAATAAGTCGCCAGCTTATCTTGTGACCAATGATGGTAAGAGCAAGACACATCCAATGAAACGACAGGCCGCCTACACTCTAGCCGCCGGCCATGCCACTTCAAATGCGTCTCGACGGCGAGCTTCATTGCTGATGTTTCCACCTCCCTCGTCGTTGTCTTCATCATCATCGTTGTCGTCCACCAATGGAAAGACTACCGTTCAATATGTGTATTGGTACAAAGATGGCAAAAGTCTCAATTATGACCAACAACGTGGTGGTGTCAAAATTTACACCAGCGAGAATGAGACGCATCTTATCAGTAAGCTAACGATTGAAGATGCAAGACTCACGGATTCAGGTCTCTACAAATGCAACCTTTTGCCACCGCTCGAGGGCGTGCCGGCGGCCGAACTCAGACTTACTGTAAACGGATCCCCATCGGCCGGCTTGTTCAGGTCCAGTGCCACATTGAGCGTCCAATGTCCCATGTTGTTGTCTATTGTTCTGCACATTTCATGCACTTTTTTGATTCATGCTAAATTCTACAACTGCTCATAAGTTCTAAAATACTTTATAATAATAAACATTCTACATCTGACATGTGATGACTCATCCGGGTGAGACGGGCGCTTCTACTTCGTCCGATCATTATCCTGATTGTAACTTTGGCCACCAACAACAGCACCACCATCACCGACACCATCACAACCAACAGCATAATCAACATCAAGAGCAGCAAGACCTGGAGAAAGTGCAAGACCAATCGTCGCATTTAACTAATGAAAATGATGTTCAACGTTTGCGCACTCAATTGTTGAATGAAGAACAAGTGGACAAAAACAGCAGACACAATCTCGAACTAGATCAAGTCGTTAAGTCAACAGATCAAGCGTTCAGAGTTGATCAACAGCATACATCTGGTGAGAGACGACGTACGCGCTGTGAGCAATCGTTTACATTGCCAATGTCACAATTGTGGCCCCTGTGCGCACCTGACCAAGCAGGATCACTTGTACGGTCATCACAGTGCATTTAGTTCGTCGCTGTCGAGTGCATCGTCGTGGCTGTCGTCGGCCGGGTACGCGCGCGGCGCAACTCATTCGTGTCACTTTGAGCTCACCAACGATTGTTGTGTGGCTCCTGAAGCCGTACGTGCGCAAAAATGTACACAACATCGGTGGCACAGAAATGAAGGAAGGTAAATTATGTCAAGTGATGAGCATCTGTCACTGAACTCAACATCAATGAATCTTATTGTTGTAAAAATGGCCAATATTTACAAATCAATCTTGTAAATGACTAAGTATCATACATTAAATGACATCATGTGTGGTCTCACACACTCACAAACTTAAGCAAGGAACGTTCGAGACTGTTGTTGCTGTGCTGCTTGGGTTGGGGGCGGTATCGGAGGTTCGTCGAACCACACCAAGTGTGGCTCATCCAAATGTTCACGTCTGCGCGCTTCCTCGAGTGCCTCACGCCGTTTCAGTGCCTTCTCGCGACGCAACTGATTCTTGTAGAATTCGGCGAAGTTGTTGACAATGATTGGTATGGGCAATGCGACCACCAACACGCCTGTAATGCAGCACGCACTGCCAATGAGTCGTCCAATTGGTGTGGTCGGATAAATGTCACCATAACCCACAGTGGTCATTGTGATTGCTGCCCACCAGAATGTGTCCGGTATTGAAAGAAACTTTGTGTTGGGCTCGTCCTTTTCGGCAAAATACGCCAAACTTGAGAAGACCATAATGCCCATGGCAAGGAATAGCATGAGCAAGCATAGCTCGCGATACGAATTGCGCAACGTAAAGCCTAAACTTTGTAGTCCCGTCGAGTGGCGTGCCAATTTAAGTATGCGCAATATTCGCATGATACGCAATATTTGCATGATACGTCTGACGTCCTGGAATTGTTCATTGGATTTGTTGGCCTCGCTTAATAGCAGCGATATAAAATATGGCATTATGGCGAGCAAATCGATAATGTTCAAATAGCCTCGTAAGAATTTCTTTTTGCTCGGCGACGAGGCGAAACGCATGAGGAATTCTGCCGTGAACCATGTGATACAAACGGCCTCGATTGTGGTCAACTTTTGATTGTCGCCAACGTGTCCCGTGCGCTCGTCATATTCCTGAAAACTGGGCATTGTATTGAGTGTCAACGAGATGGTCGATACAATGATGAATGTGATTGATACAAACGCTACCACCTGTTCGAACGATACCAAAGATGTATAGTGTAAATGTTAATTTATTAGTTGTTTAATATGTGTTTGTGGGTGACCACTGATGATACAGTGTGTAGTGTATATAGTGATGTAATATACCATCGTATATTTGAGAATATGAATTAAAATATAACATGTACCAAAAGCATTGGTACACAAGCAGCGCATGTTGGATAGCGCAAATAGCGCACCTAAAATAGGACAATACACGACCTGCTACTGAATGACTGCTAGTAAGAACTCACCCTTGCGGCTAGCGATGTTTGTGGTTTCTCGAGCAAATCCCAGAGGAATTTTTGATACTTTCGCAGTTTGCCATCACCGAACAGCTCGTGATCGTGCTCTTTTAGCGATTCCGCTTCCTTGCGTATTTCCTCAAACACATTGTCACGTCGATGATGATACTTTTGTTGGCAACACGATTCCAGTAGCAAGTCGTCGATGGCCCAGTAATCGAGTTCATCTTTGAATGCCATCACGCACAGTTCATCAGGCAAATGTAATCGTCCGGTGCGATAAAAATCCAATATTGAGGTGAAAGCGCGTGGATGCCGGTCGAAATAGTACTCATTATTGGCAAGATCAACATCGTCGCACCACTGCAAAAGAACGCTGCGAATGGCGACAACGTCTTCGAATTCGTCGGGCTCGTCGTCGTCATTTTTATTGAAATCAGGCGCACGCATGGCATTCTGGTTCATTTGGACACGTCGTGTGCAATCGAACCGCTTGTTGCCTGGTGACATTGTGGTCGATGACCAACCGAAGGGTCGGCGTTGCTGCGTTTGCGGTTGCGGTTGCTGTTGCTGTTGCTTCTGTTCTGCGGCAGTTATTCTCGCTTTCTTATCGGTGATGGATGGCGATTCCGTGGAATCGACACTGTTGGCTCGTCGTGCGGCCTCACACAGAGGCGTCTGCTGTTGAGGCACTAATTGTTCGCCGTGCCGACGATCGTAATCGTGATCGTCGTCATTATCGGTGGCATTGGTATCGCTGAGCGCACCGTTGTCACCATTGTCGAGTGTGGTCGAGTGCTGACGCTGAACGATCGATTGCTCGGACATCGAATGATGTTGTTCGCCGGAATCACAGTAAGTGGTGCCACATGAGCTCTGTGCTCGTTGGAGCAAGCGTTCACGTAATTTCACATGATTCTTCGACATAGCGGGTTCATTTGTTGGTGCTTGCGTACTAATCGAGTGTAATGGTTGCTGCTGTTGCTGTGTGGCTTCCAAGCGTGCCACATTATTAGGTGACGACACTATGGTGTGCAAATTTTGCATCGAAAATGAGCCACGTGCATTGCTCGATCGTCCATGAAGCACTGACTGGCCGCTCGTTAAACGCTGTGTTTTGCCCGGTTGTGTATGCTGATGTTGAGTTACGCGATTGCTGGCTAACGAAGCCATTTTCTGTTGTTGCTGTTGCTGAGCAAACGCTGTTGTCGGTGCACGTGACGGGGCCAACACGACACACACGCTGTGCGTCAGCGCGCCCAATCGAGAGCGTGGCACACGTGCTAATGTGGACCACAACACTTCGTGTCTGACACCGCCCACGTTCAAAATGCACCGACGCGTGCCGTTGAATGCCTGATAACGACGTGCCAGCGCTAGATCTTGGGCGCGCGATGCCGAGTATGATGACGAATTGTCCACTTGAGGCCCGACGCCGAGACCACCAGTCGGGGCTGTTGCACTGCTGCGCTTTCGTCGGCCCAACGTCAGCAGCGGCTCGTAGCTGGTGCGTCGAATTGGCAATGTCGACGTTTCAGCCAACGCCATCGACGTTGATTCGCTGTTAATTGGATCGCCAGCTTTGTTATTGTTGTTTGTTGCGCTGAATGGTGCCGCAGTGGATCGTCCCAGTGACAATGTTTGGCCGGCCAATGATGACGATGATGCAATAATGCGCGCCAAAGAACGCTTACTGCGTCGCCAAATTCGCCGACCAGGTGTGTCGCTGATGCGATTATTAACCTGTTGTTGTTGATCGTTAGCAACTACGCTGCTGTGCGTTGGGGCGGCAGCATCACGTGGTTGCGATTGTAAGCGCGATCCTGGCGGCGAACTGCACACACTGCTGGTGGTGGGTGATGAAACGCTGAGCGACGAATTTGTGTGAGCCACTGAGGCCATGGCAATCATTGAGGCGGCGTCACAGCCACTACCAGCTTCATCGCTCGTGCGCTGTTGTTGCTCAGTGGTCACATCGATTGGCCGAAGACTAGCAGCAAACGACGAACCAAGGAGTGGAGGCGGCTGTGTTGCATCTGTCTCTTTATGGTCGTTGTCATCATGGTGGTTGTCATCGTCATTGTCGTCGGATAATGGTGTCACAGGTGTGGCCGGTATGACAAAGGCTAGCGGAAGACCAACAGTTGTTCCTGAGCTGCTACTGTTAGGCTCATCGCACGTTGCTGCGTTAGAGCCAAAGTCTAGACACACGTGCAAGCGATCAGATGTACGCTCAGAAGTGTTATTATTATTGGTTGCGTTCGCCGGAGAATGTGATGTCGTTGGCACGTTGCTGAGTGTATCGCTACTGTTGGTGCTGGTGTTATTGTTGTTGTTACTACTTGTGCGTGTGTCACCGCTTGACATTTCACAATCACACCATCTGGACTCCACTGTAACTTAACAATAATAAATATATCACTTTTTCGCAAATCGTGTCAATAAATTGATAAATAATAAGGGCCCGTGTGAGTTCAATTCATTCATACGAGCAATTATTATCTGTGTCCTCTTATCAAATTATTTCAGCTATCATGAACTCACTCTATCCCTCTATGTAATAAGAGATTAACAATTACATTGACTCAAGATTATCAACCAAACACTTCAAGTGCCTTGAATGCTGAAGACTTGTAACTACCAACGTGAGTGCGTGTATGTTTCATGTGTGGACGCTAATATTGTGGACGCAATACGTTAATAAGTGTATAGTGTTGTTTCTGCTGTTGTCGTTGTCGTTGCAGTTAGTAACATTTATGTGTTATCATCTTGCTTATTGTTGTTGATTTTATTATTATCTTGTAGTTGCACTTTATTGAATTATTATTGATTTCTATTGATTGCTGGTGGATTTGTCGCGTGTTATTTGTTGTGTCGCGTGTGGAATTATTGCTGCTCTGTTTGTTTGTTCCTTGATAGGCCAATGATTGAGCCTACAGCACAACTATTGTATTGCACAACTGCAAAACAGCTTGTTAGCTCGACAACAGCGACATAGCTTGCCATCCAAATACTGCAGCTTCAGCTCCAATTCCAATATCCAATTTCTGGTCCCAATTTCGATTGTGTTGTGCTGTGTTGCCTTACGTCATACGTTGGCTTGAATTGAGTCGATTTGAGTTAAGTTGAGTTGAGTCGAGTTGAGTTCGATTGATACCAATTCCAATTGAGATCAGAGAGTGAGCGCACTAACACCGGTCAGAGTGCTGACTAACTAAAGTACGTGCACTTGCACGTACACACTCACACTCACACGCACACACAAGTAAGCGAGCGTGTACACGTGCTCGTCCAAAAGTTTCACTTGTCGTCGATTCGACTAACATCGATAACTATCATGATGAGTGTGCGTATGTGGGTGTGTTGTCAGCAGACTCGTCATTCAAGCCCAATTGGCGGTGCGCGCATATTAGGTGAATTAAATAGCTCGTTATCACGCTATTCGTGCTCTTTAATGTTGTTGTCGTTGCGTTTGTTTGTGCCCCTTACAAAGTAGTGAGGCACAGTAGTCGAGGAGAGGGTAGCTACGGGACCAGTAGCTTAATGCACACATTCAAGTGCCACCTGCAACACACTTTCGACTGGCTCAGCTCAGCTCAACTGAAAGCATGGGAATTGAACGTAGGGACTGATACACAGACGACCAGGCATAGCGAAGTGCGCAATATTGCATAAATCGACAAGGAACAATCTAGGCGTGTGGCGCACGCGCGCTCCATTCATTCATTCGCTACCTCAACTTTGCATTTCAGTTGGGGAGCTCGAGCTCAAGCTAAGAGTGGGCCCTTTCACTCACTCACACTTGAGTCCCTCAAATGCTGCCTCAAGCTCCGAGCTTGTTGTTGCTGTTGTGATATCACATAGATCTCTCTCACGTGTGCCTCCTAACTGTTGGAGCCTCAACGGCAACAACAAAAACAAGCTCTAAGCTCGAGCTACAGTAACAGCAACTCTAACGCCCGGAACAGAGACAGCAATAGCTCAAAGCGGCACCAATAGCGACACGCCAATCATGATTATGTTTGCCCTTCTCGTCGAATAGCATGCAGTATATTCTAGTTCTCGTTATCACTAATACTACGGCTGCTAATACAAGTGTCGCCCCCAACCGTGCTATCACTGTGACTGCACTTGAGCTGCTTCAGTCAGTCTCTCTTTTACTCTTACTTTTGCTGCCTCACTTGCTCTTGTTGCTAGCCGCTTGCTGCTCACTTTGACGAAAGTACATTGACGAAAGCAACGGCGTTCAGTAGCTCAAGCTTTGCTAATCTACTCGCTCGCTTGCTCTTCAATCATACACAGAGGCACAGTTACAATGCACACACTCAACAATGAGAAGCACATTGTTTGGTGCCCACGTTTCTTTCGTTTTCTATTGCTCATTCGAATGGTCTAGGCGAACATTTTCTAGCCTCAAGCTCACTTTACCTCGTGGTTCGATTCACAATCAAGCCAGTTCAACTGAATTCGACCCAACTTGACTCAGCATAGCACAGTGCAATTTCTCTCTCTTTCTCTCTCCCCAATCCAATCCACTCGACTCGACTCCACTTTACTTTACTTTAAGTTTCGTAAAAGTAAGCCAGCTCAATCTAGCTCGACAATCTGATGCCAGTTTGTTGTTTAGGTCTAGGGCCTGTTAGTTGCGGGTGTGTGTGTGTGAGTGACACACAACTAACAAGTACAGGTTCGAAATTTGCGGCTGCATGCAATAGTGAAAGCCAGCGTAGGTACCTCAATAATAGAAATAATAATGATACGCATAGAAGCCAACTCAAGTCGTCATCGAAGCGTTGAAAAAGTTTCTCAAACTTTTCTCCTACTTGGATCATTATTCTAGCTAACTTTGAACGCATTCTTGACTGTTCTTGTATGTCTGCTCTTTTTATTCTCCCTTTTTTTCTTTCTCTAAAACATGTATTTGAATAGAACATGCTGTAGAACATAACAACTAACTTTCTCAGCAAAGCGAACTACTGACAGCCAACCCAATGAGCTGAACATACTGATCTAAATGCATTAACAGTGCGTTGCAATTGTGTTTGTGTGCATGAACAGAATACAGTCAATTTTAACATGACTATAAATTTCTTTTACTTATTCACTCACTTCGCCCACTTACTAAGTTACTCATACGCACATATAACACTCTCGAGCAACAAACAAACAAACGACCATTTGTGTACAAGTTGTTGTTTTCATTTCGAAGTTTGCCATGGCGACGTCACGCCAAACGGCAAACAACGTCGCCTCGTATTGTCAACATTGAGTTACCTCCACTGATAGAATGAGCTATATCTTCACGTTGTCTGAGCTTAACCGTGGTCTCTATCCGCAAATAAAATCAAGCTCTTGTCTGGTTGAAAATGTCCTCAATAGCTCTCTCTCTCTCTCTCTCTCTCTCGCTTTTTGACAATCCTTGTTGGTAATCAACAATCGGCGATAATCTATCAATCAATAATTAATTATCGAACTGGCACCTTCAAACGAAACGATTTTGCCCTCATTATTAATTGCACTTTGCCTGCTCCAAACGATTTCATTTAGTCACCAAATAAGTCGCCAGCTTATCTTGTGACCAATGATGGTAAGAGCAAGACACATCCAATGAAACGACAGGCCGCCTACACTCTAGCCGCCGGCCATGCCACTTCAAATGCGTCTCGACGGCGAGCTTCATTGCTGATGTTTCCACCTCCCTCGTCGTTGTCTTCATCATCATCGTTGTCGTCCACCAATGGAAAGACTACCGTTCAATATGTGTATTGGTACAAAGATGGCAAAAGTCTCAATTATGACCAACAACGTGGTGGTGTCAAAATTTACACCAGCGAGAATGAGACGCATCTTATCAGTAAGCTAACGATTGAAGATGCAAGACTCACGGATTCAGGTCTCTACAAATGCAACCTTTTGCCACCGCTCGAGGGCGTGCCGGCGGCCGAACTCAGACTTACTGTAAACGGATCCCCATCGGCCGGCTTGTTCAGGTCCAGTGCCACATTGAGCGTCCAATGTCCCATGTTGTTGTCTATTGTTCTGCACATTTCATGCACTTTTTTGATTCATGCCAAATTCTAAAACTGCTTATAAGTTTTAAAATACTTCATAGCAACAAACATTCTACATCTGACATGTGATGACTCGGCGCAGACAAAACCTCGTAATTACTGTCATTCCTCGAAACAACTGTCCATAGCTAAGTCCACGACTAGATCTGAGAATGTATATAAACTGATAGTAAGACAGTTTGAGCGTCACAGAGTTTAGCCTCATAAGCAATTGTGGACTGGTTACTTTTCTCATAAGATTTTTACTTCTGTCAGCACTCATTTACTCTTTGTGTTCTTGGTATGTCTTTGATTCCTCGTCTTTCCTTAATTTGGATGGCGATTTGAGTGAATAGAAAAATGTCTCGGAGAGCATATCAAGCAAGGTCACCAATTATTAGGTCTCTTTATTTTTATTCATTTCATTGCCCATTGTCTTGCGATACCAGACTAAATGTTGGATCTAGATACAAGAAAACACAAATTAATCGTCGAAATCATTGGTGGCCATATCAGAAAACACGTCAAACGCATCACGCACGCAACTACCATCCAAATTAAATGTGTACCTCGTAAATGTACCATCCACACAAACAGCTAATAGATGTTGGATATATTTGAAAATAATGTAGAGAGGATTAAAATGATTAGCATGTCAACAGCTTTCTTTGAGTGATTGATGATATCGCTTTCTAAGGAATGTCATATTTACCGTAGACGGTATTGTTGAATCCAAAAGCACAAAGGCAAGCACACTCAGCTGCAACCGTGAAGTTTGCCAGTGCCCACTGTGACTCAATATAATTACCAAGAAATGACATCCTTTTGAATGTCGATCGTCGATTTAGGTGCACATCTTTGAGGGCAAATATGTGCACGGTGCCTTTATCACTGGATGCGCAAAGAAATTCGGAATTATGTGAAAAGTTCAAACAATAAAGTGTAGCAACGTCAGTGCCGCGTCTCAATTCTACAATTTGAAATGCTCTGGCCGGATTTGTAGTGTCAAATACACGTATCAGTGTGCCCTTCTGACTAGCGGTCGCCAACAAGGTCGATTGTTGATTTAATGCCATACAAGCTATCTCATGCTCGTGCGCATTCACGTAGACTGGAGACGATGAAGCACCTGGCTCGCAATGTGCCAAATCGAGGATTTGCACCGATCCAAGCTTGTGTCCTGGAAAACACAAAATCTGACGCTCGCAATTGGGGTAACTGCTCACTTCGAATAAACCTTGAGAATTGTCACGTGTTGTGACAGTAAACAAGCGCTTAGGTTGATGAGGCATCGTGAAACAATGGATTTGGTTACGTTCCGCAACCAATAGACGATCTCGGCGCAACTTCAGAGACACCACAGTAGATGCAAACGTGAGCTCCAGCACGAACCTTTTCGCTGCATCGTCCCAAATCAAGACGGTATTGTCGGCAAATTTAGGCCTGGGTCCGCCAGCAACCATCGCCATCAAGTTGGTTCGGTGTAAGAGTTCACATATTGACAGTGTTCCCACTTCGGTTGTGTCCAAACTAAGTTTGACGTGTAATGGTTCTAAATTGAAAATCCTACACGATGATTCTGAGCAACACGAAAACAGATTGTGCTCCTGATTGAGCCTAAGACTCGTGATATCACTGGCTGTATACATGTTGCATGTATGTTAATCTATGACATTGAAAGTGAAGGTCCTTATTCGTTGTTGTGTGTAATGTCCGTTGAGTTATGAAGATTGTTTCATAATTATGATATCTCGAGGATTCAATCATGCTGAGTGAACAGTGATAATAAAATAAAAATAATGGTTACATCGCTGAATAAGATGATAATGTGGTTTGTTTACAATTCAGTCCGCATGCTTACACGCGCAGCCAACTACGCATCTAATAATAAACAAACCACGAATTCGTGACAAGTGGCGCGCGCTTTGAAAATGTGATCTCGACAAAAAAAGAAATGACCTGCACGTGCTACATGAATTGTGGTGCACTGCAGCACGAACTCTCAGCATTGCACAATTGTGGCGCGAAAACGACCACATTCCTAGCAAGTGTGAGATCTGAGCTAGGTGGCGCGCTTTCATCAGAGATAACATGATCCCAAAAGGCTTGCTCATGAATGATACTCACCCGCAGCGTGTCTACGTAGATAGGAACACGTGTAAGGCTTGCGTCATAAGCAGGCGCCTGCGCTTAGGGTCGTTCGTGTTCGCATGTATGCGTTCACAAGCGTTCCGTATGTCCCGTGCGTCTGTCTGACTGTTAGCTTGTGTGCTTTCGGATTGACGTTAGCAGAAACAACTCGTTGAACAGTTGTTATGTGGCCAAGACGAAGCCTGAACGCTGATCGGTCTTATACAATGAAACATGAAATGCTCACAACAACAATAGAACGAACACAATGTAATGGAACAGCAACAATCATGATGAGCACGCATGTTCTCTACACTAGCGTTGTTATGAATATGGATAAAGCGAACGACAATTCTATCCGTGCTAGTCCGAGCCTCGTTAACGAGAAAATCCTAAAGAATATAACATCAGCAATAAGACGTCTCATCACTCGGAGGCATTCAAATTGTAACAGAATCTGACACACATGCACACACACACACACACACACACACACACACACAATCAAATCACCATAATGGCAATTAGTTTATCACCAGCCCAACAGGAGCCTGAAATAAAAATAGCTAAGACAGGCCGAATAAATGCATACTCTACTGCAGCAAAATCACTGACGGCGAGCCCCTATTGGCGACTGTGACCCATTAACTGTGCTCTTACGGCCTTTATATGTCACGTTGTCAGTTAATTGAATTTCAGACACACTCTATAATTGAATATAATGTTAAAAGAATCTAAGTGCTACAAACGACAAATGATAATAATAATTTACACTTGACAAATGTTTAAGCAGCGTTATTTTTAGGATAATTTAGGCCAACATATACATATGCTTTCTATTGCTCTTATTAGCAACAACGTTACATTAATGGGCCATTCAATGATATCAACTTTAACTTCGAGCTCCACTCCAACTTCAACTGAACTGATTATCAAATGAAACTATGGAGCCTAACAATCACAACATCAACAGCAACTACAATAACAATAGCAATAGCAACAATGCATTAAATCACAACTACCTGAATAACAATCACGTGCAGAATGGACACATCGAACAAGCCGAAGCCAACGACAACGTCGACCCAGCGCGTTTCTTGGCTTACCATAACAATGTGGAATACGACAATGAGATGCCATTTGGTCGAAACGTGGCCGAACTTGAAGCGGCACCGATCGAAGAGGAAGTAAGAGAGCATGAGCTTGCACCAAATGAGCAGGCGCAGTTGGTGCAACCAATGTATGCGGCAGAGCCTCTACAGTTAGTGAATGGCCATCACAGCAATTACAACAATGGCCAACTGAATGGCCACATCGAGAACGGAACGCTGAGATCTGAGTCTGATGACAGTGACGATGCTGAGGCCGGTGCTAATGATGTAGCTGACGCCGCGGAGGCTGTTGAGCGACAAGAGTGGCCCGATCTGGCCCCACTTGAGCTCTCCAATCGTTGGGCCAACATATTAGGTGATCCCATTGAAGAGGAGGATGCCGAACGAAATGCGTCAGTTTCGAGTCAAGCCAACAACAACAACAATAACCACTTCAATAACAACACCAACAACGACGATGACGACGATACGCTCGCCAGTCTTGTAGTTAGTTTGTCACGAACTCATCCGGGTGAGACGGGCGCTTCTACTTCGTCCGATCATTATCCTGATTGTAACTTTGGCCACCAACAACAGCACCACCATCACCGACACCATCACAACCAACAGCATAATCAACATCAAGAGCAGCAAGACCTGGAGAAAGTGCAAGACCAATCGTCGCATTTAACTAATGAAAATGATGTTCAACGTTTGCGCACTCAATTGTTGAATGAAGAACAAGTGGACAAAAACAGCAGACACAATCTCGAACTAGATCAAGTCGTTAAGTCAACAGATCAAGCGTTCAGAGTTGATCAACAGCATACATCTGGTGGTGCTCAAGGCGACAATTCGTCCGTGGAGCCAGGCGGCCAGAGCAGTTTATCTACGTTCACGCCGACAATGACGCCGTTCAGTGGGCCGAAAGCGCGCAGTTTTTATCGTCCGTCGAGCAAATTTCGCACAAGCCAACGTAGTTGTGCCGAGAAAGATTCGCCACGCGAAGACACTTTGGCACCGTTGGCATCTTTCAAACGCTCGCACGGTTTGTCGGTGTCGTTTCGCGATCGTGTCGGCGCGTCACGCAACACTCGACACAGTGTTGACATTCGCAATTTGCCCTCGTATCTCACCAACAAGCGTACGTCGATCGTAGACGTTGCACGCGGTGCCATGAGCCATCTGATTGGCGCAGCGTTCTCATCATCGGCGAACACCAATTCGTCGAATACCAATATCGACAATGCCAACGACGATTCGAAAGACAAAGATCTCACTAGTGCCGTAGAAAGTGAATCGGACGAGCCAATATTCGAGGAGCCGATAGCGCCCACGCTGTCTTTGGGCCAACGTGTTGCGCTAGTCAAAGCTGACGGTTCGGTGTTTGGCACTGTCGGTTGGATTGGCCGCTTGGCCGACATCGACGACGAATGGTCTGTGGGCGTCGAGTTTGACACGCCGATCGGTGACACTGACGGCACGTACGCCGGTCGGCGCTACTTTTATGCGCGTGCCAACTACGCCATGTTTCTGCCATTGTCGGCTCTCACCAAGACCGATAACTATATCGGTCGACCTGAGACGGGCACAATGTTGTCGCGAATGTCGGTGTCGTTGCGCACCGGCCAAATGATCTCGATACAACGCACCACCGTACGATTGCAGCATTGCTTTTTGAATGCACCGCATCAGCGTGTGGGACACGACGTACGCGCTGTGAGCAATCGTTTACATTGCCAATGTCACAATTGTGGCCCCTGTGCGCACCTGACCAAGCAGGATCACTTGTACGGTCATCACAGTGCATTTAGTTCGTCGCTGTCGAGTGCATCGTCGTGGCTGTCGTCGGCCGGGTACGCGCGCGGCGCAACTCATTCGTGCCACTTTGCACCCACCAACGATTGTTGTGTGGCGCCTGACGCCGCTGCACTAGCGAGCTCCGCCACTGCAATGATTGGCGATGGTTCCGCTGAACTTGTACCGTCGATTCCGCCACCTCGCGCCGTTGACTTGTTGGCACACCATCGTCATCGTCGACATCGTCGGCGGCGCCGCTCGCAGCGCCACAGATCGTCTCGTGCTCGAACCGACTCACAAAAGCGCAAAGCGCGAAATCGGCATAGGTCGTCGGCCAACAATGACTCGCTGAAACAAACACGAGACGCTTTCCTCACCGATGTCGGCTCAACACTTGCATCGGATGATAACAACAATAACGACGCCACCAGCACCGGCGATAGTCGTGCTAGCAACGGCAGCGTCAGCTCGTCAAGATCGTCGCAATCGACTTCCCTTTCACCGTCGAGCAATTATTCGCGCCGTTTAGAGGCCGGCGGCGGTGGTCATACGGTGCGTCGTTTTTCCAATAATCTGCCCATTCCATATTATGGTCTGTCAGACGACATTGAACGCGCAGACAGTACGCATGGCGGCCCGATGGGTGACTCGGCCGGCACCACTATGACGACCAACGAATTCTATGAGCTCAACAGCAGTGCATTCATGCTGAAAGACGATACGGAGTCCAAATTTCGTAAACGTTTGCGTCAGTGCATGGCGTGCTTGTTGCCGGCTTCCGAGGGTACGCCCACCCGTCGGGCACCCAAAAAGCGTCGTCGAAATTCCAAAAAGGCCAAGCTCATTGAATACAGGCGCAGACAATCAACGTTTGTTCCTTCGACGTTGGCTAGACCGTGCGAAGATATGGCGTCGCACGGCCTACAGCCACAACCGTACGGAACATCAGAGTCGTCCCATTCGGCGAACAGTGCGCACCCGGACGGCCGAGATCGACACCACGACAATTGTTCCAGTTGCTCATCTCAATATTCGCGCTCCACGTCGGGAGCATCAACACCGTCGCACCCATCTAAGGCCGATGAGCAGCAGCCAATTCCACAATCCGACTATAATGTTAGTACGTTCGCACTAGAGCATCGTCAGACTGATCCCGACTATGCTAATTACCAATTGCAAAGCTGCAATGAGCAACAGCTTAACAGTAGACCAAGCGGTAGACAATTTGTCGCATTAACGCAGCCACCGAAACAATACGCTGATGACACCGATTTCACTAATGATAACAACGAAAAACGAGCCTCCAAAGGCAACACTCGACGCCTGACCAATGACGATAGTCACGATTCTGCTTTCGTCGAGTGTGTCGAATTGCAAGAGGCCGTTCTTGAGACACTCGTTGATCATCCCGATCCGCCTGTGGAACATTTGGAACATCAAACGGAAAATATAGAACGCCAACTCGGGCACATCAATATCAATGGTAATAATTTATCACCCGACGATCGTGTGACTCCTCAATCCAATAATCTGGATCCACTTATCAGTGGTAGTCGATCTGCAAGTCGTTCGTCAAATGTTACAATCTCAACACTGACAACGACTGAAGGCGATGAGCAATGTGTCTCGTTCGACATATCGACAAGTGATCCGTAACAAGTCAAACGAAAACAACGCTGCTAGAGCATGATCATGATTGTTAGCACACTACTGTTGTTACTGTTTTGTTGTTGTTGCAATCATTCGTGTTGTCTAACTGATACGAACTAACAATGCCAATTATGATCTCAACAAAACACTTGCACTCTCAAGATAAGCATGTCTAGATGAAATTCATAAATGCAATATACCTCATCAGATAACAGAATGTGCTTCAAGTGGAAACACTCGAGAGAAACTATAACCACTTATGGTTGATCTTAACACACAACAAAACAACAATAACGCATAATTCTTTGTAATCATGTCTTCAATCGTTTTAAGAATAAGGCCAACTAAACAAATATTGCCGATATTGATCGCTCTATTCTTCTTGATCCTATAGATAGCGACAATATTATAGTTATCTTCAAGTGGTTTGTTTAATGCGCAACATGATTCAAGTTTCTATTGACACAAATGAACTTAGGCTTACAATTCTAATTGAATAAATAAACAAATGATTACGATTTTTTGATTGTTTCTAGATTGCACTTGAGAGTGTTTCCAAACTAGTGCGATGCAACTTTATTACAATTTGATGTCGAGTAAGATTATTATTCGTCCATCTGCCGAAGACAAACAATCACCGACAAAGTTAGTCATAACTTTGCCGAGCGTACTTGAAGCATAGACTGGACATAATAATCGTTCTCACATCATCACGCATTTTGGTATAATAATAATAAGCATAATTGGTGATAAATAATAGTGAATTCACAACATGGTTCGGATGAACCTAAAACGGAGAATCTTATCCATACGAAATAGCGTGTGTTAATCTCGTTACGAATAGCCACAATCGCTACCATAATCGCGGATCTTATGACATGCTCTCCGTTTAGTTTTTGATGTGCTAATTTTTTTGGTTGTTTTTTTTGAATTTCTTCTCCTTATTTATGTGCATGGGCTAATAGATGTACAGTGCTAGTGTGTGCTACGTAGAGACAGGAAACAAAATGAGTGTCGCAAACTTGCTTACGTGACTTTGAATCTGAACCACAATCACTAAGTCAATCAATTCTTGTTGATGTGTATATGCATTGATATGATGTCGATAATAAATCTTCATGGAGAGCTGCGTTAAGGTGATAACTGTCTAGTCTTGAAAACTCATCCGGCCGAAGCCAGTGAGGTTGATAGAATTTTGTCAGTATAATCATACACCATACTATCAAGACCAGAAGACATAAGACGTTCAATCATTCCCCGTGAATTAAGAGAGTTACCCCAAGCGTGAGCTACCATGTCGTGGTTGTGAATGAACTTAACCAACTGACCTTTTGGATCATTTAAATAGAAGTCGACTAACAAGTTGACTCCAGCAAAATCAAATGCTCGTGCAAAGCAAATGCTGTTAATAACGTTGCGCGTACGTGGATCCTGGTAAGCCGGATACAATGGCGTAACTCCTTCTGTGAGGAAAATGACGGGGTGCTCGTTTTGTTTCATACGCAGCCTATATATTGGAATGCAATAAATATTAGAGGTTAGTTATGGTTATTAGTGTATGAACAATTGTGTTGGCACATGCAGATCTTATCATTGTCCAAACATAATAATCTCAGAACGAGTCTGCTGAATCTAGTGACGTCACACATTGATTCGTCTGAAACAATGAGCTCACGAGTTCACGTCACAGACATCTCAATCTGATGCTGATCAAGGTAATTAACTAATTAATATTGCAACAATGTATGAAATACTCACAACAACGCAAGGTTGGCCTCAAATGTTTGCAGGATTACAGGCCGGCCGTTTGCATGCTTGTGCACAACATCTAACACACGGTCTACGTAGTCATTGATATCACGGTGTTTGAAGGCTTCCATTGTGCCATCCTCAAACATCTGGGGCCATTTGAACTCTAAACATAAACCAGCCCCGGGCAGAACACCATGAAAGATCTCTTCGAGAGTTTGGAATGGCTTATTGTCGGGTTCAAGTTCATCTACATTAATGATGATGTGTTGCCCATCAGCTTGCTTCATTTTAAGTGCCTTCAAAGCGCGCAATTCATCAAGAGTTAGCTCATCACATTGTATTTCAGTGATGTCATGCTCGTCTTGGCCAACGATCTCGACCGTGAAATCATGAAACACTGCTGGTATGCCATCACGCGTTACGAACAGATCTAGCTCGACAAAGTCAGCACCATGCTCAATGGAATGATTGAACGATGCAATAGTATTTTCCAACAGATTGCGAGGTAGATCAGTACGAACTCCGGTGCCAGCGCCACGATGAGCCATTTGTAAGGTCTTGCTTGTGAGCCATTCGGGTTTTGTGAAGCTCATTGCTGCATCTCTTGTTGGAATAGTCAAAGCGTTCTGAACAATCAAGTAGTCTACTAATAGCTCGCCGAATGGGACTAACTCTGAGCTAAGAATTGGCGCTCGTTGTTGGCCCTGTGTTGCACCATGCGCATTGATGAACAATTTTGCTGTGCCCAGATATTTTGTGCCAGACGCGGCAGCAATGTCTACTGTGACAACCATTCCGTGTGGGGTATCCTCAATGAGCTCGCTCATAAGCATTACGTAATTGTTTGGGTCGTGCCGAGTGCCTTTGAGATCTTGAGGGCGCACAGTAGCTTCACATGGTGGGTCGGTGTCGTCGCATGGAAAGATGATTTTACGATCCATACAACAACTACCACGAACACTTACATCGTCAGAGCGATCAAATGAAAACACATAGAAATGGTCTTGAGTGTATCCAACACTGTCTCCAAGGGACGAAGTTACGCTAACTCGATAATGAATACCGCTCGGTTGTTCGTTCAATGATTGAGTTTCACGAGTTAACCATGCGTTCAAGTGAGCCAAATTGAATTGAAGATTGCGTATTGATAAACAAATTGATTGACGGCTCTTAGTCTGAACGCTTGTGCTGACCACTGTTTCGGAGACGGTATTGAAAATGTTGCTGGCATTCTCAGCCAATACGGCTTTGCTCAGTTGTGTCATGATGATCGGATTCAGAGTTTTAAATATTTGCGCGCGCTAGTGAAGCTGACTATTAGACATTTGCAATTGAAAGTTGGCGGTTAATGTTGACGTGCTGCTGCTGCTATGGTGTTAAGGCAATGGTGATATTGATGATGTTGATGGAAATGGCTAGCTATGGTGTGTAGGTGTCATAATAATCGTGACGTTATTGTCCGATATTCGTTGTATGAGAGATTCATAATTATGTTGTATCTTAAATATGGTCTCATAACGTGTCGAACATAAAAACAACAAAAACTACAATCTGATAATCCTGGTGGTGGTGGTGGTAGTGACTGATATCGTTTTGTTGTTATTATTAGTGTCATTAATTATTATAACTTCATGGTGGCTAAAATTTGTTGTCCTAGGCCTCTAGATGCCTTGTTATAAATAATAATAATAATACTATTAACCATATTGATTGATTGATGATATAGTGTGAACCGACTCGAAGCGACACAATGATAGTGAATGAAACACTATTGAAGAAGCTGACGCGATCGAAATCTCAAGTGGTTCTTGAGATTCTATTTGCGATCTCGATAAGACCCTCATACGCCGTTTTGCTGTACTTGTGTTACGATTACTGCGTGTGTGTGCATGTGTGTGGGTGTGTCTCGTTGCTGCGGGTCCGGCTCACGTTAATGTGGGCCTAACGAGGACGCAGCACACAAGCTAGCGGCTAGTTGAACGACAGCGACGTTGCTACGGCGCATGAGCAGTGCTGGTGAAGTGCACACAGACACTGTAGCACGCACTCACACACAAACACACTCACACGAACGATGATTCACGTGCGGTTTGCCTTGCACTTGGCAAAGTACAAAGTTATTGTGCAAAGTTTGCGTCAACGTCTCTTTACGCGCCGGTATGTGTATGTCTCTAGTAGTTGATAGCTTTACTCATCGAGTTATGAGTAGACTCATGAATCACATAGGCGTAATAAGTTTGCTTGAGTACGTTTTTTCATTCTGATCATTGTTTTTCATAAAATTATATCGACTGTTGCAGTCGAGTCAAGTCGACATTGTCATCTCAATCATTGACATCCACATCAATGATTAGGTTAAGTGGTATCTTTATCGCAACAAGTATCGATCAGACATCAGATCTAGTTGACAAAATTATCCGAGTAATGAAAAGAAAAAGAAAGAGAATAAGATAATGGAGTTGAAACTCGATACAAGGTGTCGTGTGTCTTAGTGGTTTATTTTTAGTCTTATTACAGTCGAACGCAATATAAAAGAGGTCGCAGCTGACTTTTTGATTCGCTGACAATGAACGAAATGCTTAGAGCGGTGTGGCGAAACTAAGAAGATTCGAGCGCGATGATATTTATTAGTACTTCGACCAGTTGCCCAAATACATAAATTTGGGCAACTGGTTATAACTGGTTAAAATCAAACAGCCTTTAAGAAGACAACTCGACCGCATAAGTGTTTCTTGTTCATCATTCGCAGCGCGCGGCTTGCCTCGTCAGGTGATGGAAATGCAACTTTAGCGTCGGCAGTAGGTTGGTTTTTGGCATTGTAACGCCGTTGGATACAATTTTCTGTCACGCCAAAGTCTTCAAAGAATGCCTTGATGTCATCTGACGACGCTCGATAAGGAATATTGCTGACTGCCAGCACACAACGTTTATCAGCGAATAGAGCCGGATCGCCGCCTCGCATCGTACTACCATCATTCATTGGCATGCTATTGTTATTATTCACATTGTTCATGCGTCTTTTCATAGCGCGACGCTCTAAAACGTCATCGTCATCAATATTGTTGTTATTGTTATTATTGACATTACGACCATAATGGCCAGAATCACCGTTACCGGAATTGTTGTACATTCCGTTTCCACCTTGACGCAACATCATACTCTGAGAATTTTGCATAGGTAACATGGGTTGCATCGGTTGTTGTAGATGTAAAGAAGCAGGACCCATTGGTTGAGCAACGCCCACACCTGCCCTAAGCATACCAGGTTGTATTTGGGGAGTCTGTTGCAAGTTACCAACACCTGCCTGCATCGGTATCTGCGGCAGCATCGGTAACGGAGCCTGAGGGGCACCAATTATAGATCTCATATGCTCATAAGGTACAGGTCTTACTGATATCTGAGAGCCACCCAAAAATTGGCCATCACGCTGCAAAGCTGTACGGTGATGATGAGCGTCTAAAAATTCAACAAACGCCTCGCCAGCATTCTGGCCATTTGGTGTTAGCATAATGTGAATAGCATAAGGCTGTATATCGCCCTCTTTAAAATAATCTGTCAGATCACGATTGATTATCGTGGGAGATAAGCCCCGAACAGAGATACAGAACGTTTGCTGTTGGATGTTATCATAAGGTTGAGGAGCCCCCATAGGTGTCTGACCGTTACGTTGTAGAGCCAGGTTAGGATTAGCAAGATCACCGGAGCCCAGACCAGCCTGCCCAGAGTCACCTAGACGTGTTGAACGAAGCATTTCGTCTCTACTCGAAGCAAACAATTCGATATATCTTTTACCCATATGTTTCATGTTCAACTTTAGAGCAGCTTGATAATCTTGATCAGTGGGAAATTGTACAAAAGCATTACCGGTAGGTTTGCCGCGAGCATCGGACTCAACTAAACAATCGACAACTGGTATGTTGCCAAAGAAAGCAATCACATCGCGATCGTTACAATTAGCCCAGGGCAAACCTTTCATGAATAGAACAAGATTTGAAGCTTGAGGATTGGAGGCCTGCTGCTGCCCCGCAGGCTGCTGCTGCTGTTGCTGTGATGGCAACAGCGGAGCCTGCGACTGCTGTTGTTGCGGTGGTTGAGGATACTGGAGCTGCTGAGGTTGGTGGGTATGCTGTTGCGATTGTAATTGGTTCGGCTGTTGCTGATTTTGTTGTTGTTGCTGCTGCTGTTGCTGTTGTTGGTGTTGCTGTTGCTGCTGCTGCTGTTGCTGCTGCTGCAATTGCAATTGTAAGTGTTGTGTAACGGATAGGGCATCCTTGAGGATATTATCTTGGGAGAGCAATTTATTGACCGCAGACAAAGCAGCAGTTTTCTGTCTAGCTTGCTCTACTACAGACTGCATTTCAGTACGTGAAGATAACAATAATTTAATCCTGGAAGACTTGATCATACCTCCATCTCGACTCATAGCCTGACGAGCATCCTCGTCACTGGCGAACGCAATGAAAGCATCACCTTGCTCACCGCCGACAATATGAACACCTCCACCAGGAATAGTAAGGCCCTCAAAGTACCTACGAATATCTAACGAATTAGCCTCGAGAGGAAGATTTTGAAGCCTAATTATTATAGACATGATTACGGTTATTTTTATAAGACGATAAAATATAGTGGTTCGATAATTTATATCCTTTATGTCGAAATTTTATATTTTTACGATTATCTATGATTCCGAAGTCCGTCCTCGCTCTACGTTAACTGTGTCACTATTTCTCCAGAATGAGCTCATCGCACAACAGCAGAATAGCATTCGTAGCATAGGGGGAAAAATTGGGCGCGCAATTCGAATTGCACCACCATTATTACACCATCGGAATGTATCTGATTGTGCGTGTGTTATGCAAACACGAAAAGTGTTATTACGACTGTAAACAAAATTTCCTGCACGGAATTGAGAGTGAAATTCAGTCAGTCTCTGGTTAGACGTTTATTTCATCCTTAGTTTAACGATGAGGCACGATTTATTAAGATCCAGAATCATTATAAAGAATAATTTTCATTTGATCATCATGATTTGCCTATTGTGGGTGCGCGAAAAATTAATAATTACCTCTTGCTATATTTCACAAATATTTCATGAAGTGTGGCAAGTGTGTTGTGACGCCGTGCACATGTTGTGCACAACTGTGAGTGTGCACAACAGGATGCGTGCACTTGCGAATCATTGCCAGATGTTCGCACATGTGCACACATTGTAAATTCTTTGTTTGGCTCACTTCTTGTACTTCTACTATTGTTGTCGACAATCTTGGCGACTCATCAAACATGTGGCCGGAAACACATGCTCACCCTCTTTATGACTTGTCATGTATATGCTTGGGAACATGACGAGCTGTGTATCTAAGAACATGCTGTTATCAATAAGCACACACTTGTACTTCGACACTTGAAGTGGACGCATCGTATGCGATTCATCATTAAAAATCATATCAGCCAAAATTTTTCATAATTTCATCTACAAGTTTCACCTTTCATTAGTGTATCATCTTTATTTAGTTAACTCTGCTTCAAAATAGTAAAGCCGCGAGCAATCCTCACGCTTCCACAACACACAAATCACAGTATCCCCGTTCGGGACAGTGCACAGATTGTTCACAACTGTTCACATTCGTTATTACTCTCTCGCGGCTTTACAGTGTGGATATGAGAGCAACACCTATTGAGTAGCAAAAATAATTATTGCCATCATTGGCTACATTTCAAATCACCAGATTCTCATGAGCTTAGGTTCCGTTATGCGCGTTGTGATTACGAATTGCATGCCAACGCGCTAACAAACACAAGGGAATAGAACAATCAGATCAAGCCGTCACCTGTTTTATAATCTCTCTGTAAAAGCAATTTATTAGCAATATTGTAAAGTAGGTACATTGTTTGCAGTTCTTGTATCCAGGTGATCCCAATTAAAAAATATCTAAATCCATAACAATGATAATCCATCGACAAAATCCACAATGACACCCCTGAGTCACTGCACTCCGAATCCTGAAGCACCCTGAGGAAAGCTTACTACTCTCTTATTAAACAAGATAAATAAAGCAGTGAAAGCATAGGCTAGTAGTCGTCCTGATAGCTCTATCGGAATCGGCAGTTCAATACATTTACACCTCATTGGTCGATTAACTTTCTATGATAATCTGTAACTGACACCATGACCTCCAGGTCTCGAATTTGTTCAGACCTCGAAATCAGATTTGCCAATCATAGGTCTCAGAAGTCGAGGCCAGAATTATAATTATCAACGAAATGGATGGAATTAAACAGGTCCCATTGGAGCTTCATTCTCTCATTATGTCACCATTAGTTAGATTTGCGTTGACCATCGTAGTGATATTCACATCGCATGCTAACCAAGCATATGCATTTTGTCCAAAAAGATGCATTTGTGACGAAACAAAACTCGAAGTCACTTGTTTGGAATCTACCGGCTTACAAGCCGTGCCCCACACGTTCAATCCTCAAACACAAAAGATTGTCATCAACTTTGCCAATGCAACTTTATTCTCAGGCCTCGATCTTTATGGACAACTCGAGATTCTCGACTTATCACACAACAACATCACATCTATAGATTTCAGAGTTCTCAACCAAAACCGACGATTACATTCTTTCAATTCTAGTCATAACATGGTATCGAGTCTTGCAGATTCTACCGTCAATCCTCGCCGCGGTGACACTACATTGGATCCCATTATCGATGAGGAGGCGTACCTCCGCATGATCAAATTCGACATTCAAGAAATCCACCTGAGCCACAATCGCTTGTCGTCGATAACAAATTTTCTATTTCTCAGAATGCCAAATTTACGCCACCTTGATATATCGTATAACTCAATAATGATCATAGAACATCATGCATTTGTTGGCAATCACAAGATAGATAATCTAAATCTTAGAGGCAATCGACTCACTCAAGTTCCTACATCGCCCATTTCCTCTATGGCTCTAAGATTCTCCGGCAACAATCTCTCACCACTCGATACTCGTCAGCTAAAGCGATTGGATCTCAGTGAAAACCCCATCACTCAACTTCAACCGAGTGCCTTCCCTCCTCTAGGACTTCTAATGGAACTCTACATGGAATACTGTGGTGTACAAAGAATTGATGCACGGGCATTCCGAAACATTCCGAATCTAATGTTGCTTTCCCTCGACCACAATCAACTAGAGGTGAGTCATCATGAGCTCTTAACCTACTCAGATGGATATTCAATATAAATAACTATTTCATAAAAACTGATTCAATTCCCTATTCGAATCCTCAGACTTTACCACAGGATATTTTTCCCGATATTTCTCAATTGAGAGTTCTACAGTTGAGCTTCAATCCAATTAGGAGAGTGCCTCACAGGGCATTATCTGGACTACCTCTTCTTGAAGACTTGACGATGAACAACTGTTCTTTAGTCGTAAGTGTGACATGATGAGCATGAATCAATAAAATGGAACTACATTCTAAATGCCAATGCTGATCATTATATCAATTCTGTCTGATTGTAACAGGAAATCAACGATGGGTCATTCGAAGGGATGCCGAATTTGAAACGACTTGAACTGTCCTCAAACCTGGAGTTATCAAATTTCGGAAAATCTGCATTTGCCAACATGCCTAATTTGCGCTACTTAAATCTCAATTCTAATTCCATTGAATCATTGCGCGCCGGTATATCGAATTTGCCACACCTCACCATATTAGATATGAGGGGGAACCCGATAGAATGCCAATGCGACATCCAATGGTTAGGACAATGGTTGCGTGATTTTGACAACAAAACTAAAATGATCCAAAATGTTCTCAAGCAAACTTCTGAAAACAATTCTATCGAGAACAGTGTCCTGTTATCCACCACGCCAAGCTCGACTAGCAGGAGAAAGCGTGATATTCGAAGAAATGAGCAAGAGTTCGACGCTTGGCTATCTAATCCAATTTTGACACGAGATTTGGTCGATCTACGATGCGTAGCTCCCGTAGCTCTCTCAGGACGTCTACTGATAGAACTACATAGAGATAAACTAGAATGTCTTGAGCCAATGTCACAATTGCACGTAACAATTGGCCTCATAATATTAGTTTTATTTGCTACAACAATTTTGGCAATTTGCATCATCAACGTTTGTAAAAGACGGAAGTATTTATTCAAACGACTCAAAAATAACCTTGTTATGAAGAAGATTGACTCACCCACCATTTATGACAGTAAATTCAAAGAAATGAGCCAAATGAACACATTCACACCGAGCATTTATGCGATCAACACTGACGCACACGATTTTTATGACACGAATTTGTCATATGGTCAGATCGAGGGTCCAATCTATCATCAACCCATCGTGGCCAGTGCCGACTATGATTCCAGAACCCAGTCTCATCAACAACAGCGACAACAAAGGGCATTCACTGATTTGTGAGAGCTCTCACACAATCACAGTCGAGATCTTTCCACTCATATTTTTCTAACTTTTTAAAAACTTGTTATCATAGATTATGAATAAATTGATCTATTCTTGTATCAAACCCTTCAAACGTAGCTGAGCCACATCGATAGTTATTTTTATTATTCTTATTTCAATCATCGACGAGTTGCCCCTTCCTTCAAACTTCATCGTCGATGCAGTGCATCATTCACTCGGCATAATGATTTACTGGATCTGATTAGACTGGAAGATGCTTATCTTGATGAAGCGTCTTGTGTTGATTTATAAGTTTGTATTTGTTTGTGTGTTCAAGAATGATATCTGTCTCAAGATCATCGCAGATTCAATCCTTCTCAATGATTCAAGCCGACCCATCAAGCTGATCTTCATAGGATTCATCAGTGCAGTGTAAGAGTATCAGCTTATTCGAGAATAATGTCATTATTATTTTATGCTACAAAATGGCGAATTGTAGAATCAACCAAAACGCAACAGCACATAAATTAATTTGATGCTTGTATTACATGCATAACGTGTGACTAATAATGTCCATTATTAGTCAGCATCAAGTGATAGCCAGAAGCATGGCCAAAGGATTTATGATCTCAATATTATTAGTGCATTTCTTCTGTTATGCGTCACACGCAGCAACATCAATCAACAACAACGTCCAACATGACACAATAAACACAGCAATCGCTAATAATAGCACTAAATTGATCAACGAGCACTTTTGCGACTCATTGTTTACAAGCGTGAATTTCTCGTCACTGGTTGAGGTGCACACAATCACGTTTCAGCGTCGCGACGGAGCGCGATATCCGTTCTGGCTACAATGCCACAAGTCGTCGCCTCAATCGTCGAATGTGGCCGATTCGACGCTCAGCACTCAAGCGAACCGTTACGTGTTTGAGCCAATGTCGGAGTTTGACGAGCGACATCAATACCTGTTGGACGTGGCGAAAAAGTGCGAGCCACAAATAAATAAAAGATGCCAAACGTCAAAGTTGGGCTTGTTGACGCCCAAATCTATCGCATGTCCCGTGTGTGGTCTGGGCGATTTGACGTGCGAAAATCTACACCACTGTATGGGTGATTGTGGCCAATTGAAGTCCGTGAATTATCCGTTGAATTATGCAAACAATCACAGATGTCGTTGGTCTATACGAGCACCCGAGAATCATTACGTCAATTTGAGCATCATTGATTTTGATATACCGTCCAGTTCGTCGGACGCCACCAAATTGGGTACGTGCATCTTCGATTACCTGACCGTCATTGACGGTTACACCGGCAAACGGATCGGTTGTTATTGCAACGAAGATCTGCCGCCTCCATACATATTGTCGCCGTGGAACGAGCTAATCATACAGTTTAACACGAACTCGGAAACAACTGGACGTGGCTTTTATTTTCAATACGAATTTCGTCAGCTCGAAGTGCCGTCGGATCAACAATTGACAATTGCAACAATTGCTGGTAACGACACACGTTGCCAGCCCGGATGGACGTATTATCGTTCGTATTGTTATCGAGCATACTTTGAGCACGAAACATTGCAGTGGTACGACGCTGAGAATAAATGCAATCAGCACAGCAAAGACGGTCACCTGGTGTCGATATTGGATCGCGACGAAATGGTTGCCATCCACTATATGGTGGTGAATGTGTGGCACTCGCCACGCTACAAAGATTTCTACATCGGTCTGATCGATGTGACGCGCGAAGGTTTCTATCGATGGAGCGACAACAATCCGATGAGCTACACTGATTGGCAAATCAAGCCCATACTGCTGGAGGAGGAGATGCCCGCGCAACCGGACGGTGGCGCCTACGAAGATTGCACAATCATTCGGTACAATTCGTTATCGCACACGTCGAATTGGCACGACGTGCCGTGCTCGTTGGGTAAACATTTCCATCTGACACTCAACAGTTCGTACCAGAGCAAGTCGTGGGACTACGTTGATTCGTACATTTGCAAGACGGAGGCTATGCCAACAACATCAGGTGTCACATCAGCCGCATCGGTGACTGGCGACATGAGAAAGCCGCTGTTTTCGACAACGAGCGCTGCGTACGAGTTGCTTTGGTCACACCATCGCGAGCTTACTACCAACAAGAGCACCAACAATCGGAGCTTCAGCAACAAATTGGCACTAGACGATGATCGGTACTTCGTTTGTGATAATCTTGAGGTGATTTCGGTGGTGTTGCGTTGCGACGGCGTGTACGATTGTCGTGACCACAGCGACGAACTCAACGGGTGCCATCAGGACGAATGCTTGGATTGGCAATTTCAGTGCGCCAACGGGCGCTGCATCAATATTGGTTATTATTGTGATTTCGTCGAACATTGTAGCGACGGTTCGGACGAGAACGCATGCGAGCATCGTCAGTGTAATGCCAAATCTGAGTTTCGTTGCCAAAGTGGCCAATGCATTCCGTCAAGTCAGAGATGCGATTTGCTCACCGATTGCAGTGACGCTTCCGATGAGGGACGATTGTGTAACATTGGCTCAAATTGTAACAATCGTACAACTTTCCAATGCTATTACGGCAATTGCATACCCAATTATGCAGTGTGCGACTCACAAACCGATTGTCCGGGCAAATTTCACGAAGACGAAGATGTGGCACGCTGCGAGATCATGCAAAAATCGTCGGTGCCCATTTATAATTACCACACGGCATTGCCGAATCATAGACCCCGATTCACGGGCCACGAGCTCATTTTGTCGCAAGTGCAAAATTACACTTTGCACACGCAACAGCAACCTACAGCCTACAAAGAATGCACGCAGCTCGACACGCAGCAACCGGACAATATAAACGTTAGAAGCAATGGTCAGCAACAGCAACAACAACAAGCGTCGAAACAAGCGTTCTGTATCAAACCGTTGGATGCACCGACAACGTACCGTTGCGAGAATTATACGCTGCGTCATTGTCACGATCTCTACTACGACCACAACGTCAGCATCAACGGCTTCTACGACATCAAGCCGGATCCGTTCGACAAGCCGTGCCATGTCGAGTGCATCTTCAAGCCGTACAGCAATAACAATAACAATGCCGATAATCGTCTGATACAAGCCATTACGTTGGTGCATCACGACGCCGAATACATTGTGCAATCGTTGCCCAAATCGTCATCGGTGTTGGTGGACGCGTCAGCGTCGGTCAATCCAGCGTCGGTCTCTGCAACTGGTGTTGGTGGGGTTGGTGGCTCGAAGGTAGTAAGCGCCGGCGGTACCACTCGAGTCGTATCCAGTTTATCTGCATTGCAGGCGGCTACAAAAGCGGCGAGCCTCGGCGGTGCACCTGCCACGCCGATGCTGGTGACCACCGCCGACTCACATTCCACCGATTTGCCCATTAGCTATGACACATCGTTGGACATCATCTCGGCACTGATTGCACAATCTAAACAGTGCCGCCAATCGATCAAATGGAAATGTTTCACGGCATACGGCCAACAAGTGAGTTGTTTGGATCAAATATCCATTGTCACGTCGTCGTCGTTGCGTATGCGACCGCTGGTGGCCACCTCGGGCGGCGGCGGCAGCCATCAACATCACCAGACCAGCGGCAGCACTTTAACAGGGCAGCAATCGTCGGCGGTGGCCTCAGTGAACGTGCGTGAACCAAGCACCACCACCACCGTACATCATCATACACTCGAGACGATCGGAGGCAAGGCCGCCACCAGTTCGGCCGAATCAAGCGGCCTCCCGTATCGAGTGTCTGGCATGAACATGGGAGAATTCGATATAAGCACGATCAATTTGACAAAAAATAGCGCCCAGTTGGTGCAAAAAATGAGCAAAGACGGTATACATTTGAGCACAACAGGTGTCAATCAAAGCTCTATCTTTGTTGGGCCCAAACTATCAAAAAGTTCGGTGGACGACGAATGGTCCAATTTGACAATTTTTAACAAGATTCGCTTGCCGATCGTACGTGTGGTGTTTCGTTCACAAATTGAACTGCCCTCTCTACAGCAACATCAGTATGCATCGATTATAACAGCACCATCAGCATCAACAACAACGACCACAGGAACAGCAACATCAAGTGGCATTAGTTTGGGTGATAATTCAAGCATCGGCACCACTACAACTGCTAAACAGCAGCAACAACAACAACAACAAGTGCAGATTGTGCCGATCAAAAAGATCGTTTATCGAGTGAGTCCGTTAGAATGTTTTGATAGCACCAACTTTGGTGTGACTGTGCGCGAACACCAAGCCAATCGTCAGCATCACACCAACAGCAACAATCATATGTTTGTGCCGTCCAACGAGATCAGCTACGTGACGCACACACGTAAAACGTTGGGCACCGAAACGTTGGGCTCGATGTATCCTGCATCAGGTGGCGATGGTGGTGGTGGGGGTGGCGGTAGCGGCGGGTCGTTGCCCACCAATTATTATTTCTCCAGCACCAACAACAATTCGGGCACAAACAATGACAACTCACACGAGGAGCATTTAAGTGGTGCAGCCGCCAGCGTAAACAACGAGAATCTGTTCAAATTTGCCACTGGAGTTTTGGAGACACAAGATATCTTAGAGCGGCATCAATTGGGCGGTGAAACGCACGCCAATTATCAAGACCAACCGTTGGCAGCACCAACGTCAATGTCAATGTCAATGTCAGCAGCAGCCATAACGACAGTAACAAATGAAACAATCAGCGCAATATCGAGTGGTAGCAACACGGATCAACAGAGATTGTCTCCAGTCGTATTGACAGCGGCACTAGCGTCAACAACAACCAGTGACGACGACAACAACAACGATGATGAAGTGCTCACTCCAATCACGAGCCAAGAGGCCGTATGTGAGCCCATCAAGCAAGAGTACTTTCGCTGCAAGTCAGGCCAAATGATCGACAATCGATACAGGTGCATTTACGAGTACGATCGCTACACCTACCAGATCGGATGTCGCGACGTCACGCATCTCATTGATTGTCACCAATTCGAGTGTCCCACACGGGACTACGTCAAATGTCCACACTCGTACTGTATACCGCGCCGTTACGTGTGCGACGGCAAGTGGGACTGTATTAGGGGCGACGACGAGGTCGCGTGCGATCATCAATACCATTGTCCGGGCCAATACAAGTGCGCCAATCAATCGTCGTGCATTCTGTTGCATCAATTGTGCGACGGCGCGCGCCAATGTCCAATGGGCGACGACGAATGGTTCTGTGATCTGTTGTGTCCGGACAATTGTGATTGCATTGGCCAATCGATCAATTGTCAGCACGCACAACTGGACTCGTTGCCGTCGAATTACATCTCGCGCTCTGTGCGTAAACTCGATTTGTCGTACAATCGGCTGGGGCCCAACATGTCCGATGTTGATTTTAGCAATTATCACGATTTGGGCGAGCTAATTCTGTCGCACAACGCCATCGAGGTGCTGATACCGCGCAAATTTCAACAGCTGAGAAATCTGTACAAGCTCGATCTCAGTAGCAATCAGATACACTCGGTGAAGCGTGGAGCGTTCGCTGGCTTACGTCACGTCACCCAATTGTTGCTCGAGTCCAATCCGGAGCTCATCGTGCTCGAAACTGAAGCGTTCCAGGGACTGTCGTCGCTGCAAATACTCAATATATCGTCGTCGCGTATTCACGTGCTCAAGCGCAGCACATTCGACGGTCTCACCTCGTTGCGTCATCTACAATTGCGCGCCAATCAAATTGTTGAGATCGAAGATATGGCCTTTGCAAGTCTCACGTCGCTGGTGTCGCTAGATTTGCGCGGCAATGACGTGCGTCGCTTCACCAAACAGGTGTTTGCCGATCTCAAATCGCTGCAACACCTGTCGACCGATTCGTTCAAGTTCTGTTGCCTGATGGCACACCAAATACCGTCCGATCAGTGTTTGCCGTTGCCGGACGAGATCTCCGATTGCGAGGATCTGATGAGCTCGGTGCTACAGCGCTGGTGCATTTGGATTGTGGGAGTGGTGGCGTTCATTGGCAACTGTGTCGTCATCATTTGGCGCTCCCGACAACTCAACGAGACGCACACACAAATCTCGAAGCGTGTCGATTCGGCGCTACTACTGTCATTGGGATGCTCGGATCTGTTGATGGGCATCTATCTGATCATAATTGCTATCGTTGACATGTGGTATCGTGGCCAATACATTGAGAATTCGGACAATTGGCGCCAGAGTATTTGGTGCACCATGAGCGGTTTGTTGGCCACTGTCTCAAGTGAGGTGTCAGTGTTTACGCTGGTGTTTATAGCGTTGTCGCGCTCCATTGAGATCAGCAATCCGTTGCGTCATAACAAGTATCGATTCACGGCAAAATCGACGTATCGCTTGATTGGTTTCTCGTGGCTCATGGCAATTGCTATAGCGGTCGCTCCTCTCACCATTACGCCCTATTTCAAGGGCCAATTCTATGCCCGCTCAGGTGTGTGCCTCCCGTTTCACATCAACAACCAGAAGCCGGCCGGCTGGGAATACTCGGTGGCCATATTCTTGTTCCTCAATCTGGTCGCGTTCCTCATGATCATGTACTGTTATATTTGCATGTACATCGAGATTAAACGAAGCGAAAAGCGTCAACTGGGCAAATACACACATCGCCAATCGCGATCGGCCAGCACTCGACGCCGCAACAAACGTATCCGCATGATACTGGGCATTCTATTCATCAATGCGTTCTCATGGGGTCCCACCATCGCGCTCGGCATCCTGGCCCTGTTTGGATTCACTTGCCGGGCGTACATTTACTCGTGGATAGCGGTGCTGTTTTTGCCCGCCAATTCGGCCATCAATCCCATGATCTATTCGATACCGAAAATGGTGAAAGAGTATTGGCTACTGTTGCGTCAGGGCAAAGCGTGGAATCGTAGCAAACACAATCAAATATTGGCCGCGGCCGTGGTGGCTGCAGCAGCTCAAAATAGCGGTGCCCAATCGTCGTCGTCGTCGTTTCTCATGCATCACATTGCGAAAAAGAGTGGCCATTACGCGGACACCAGGCCCAAGTTTGACGTACCAGCTGGCTATCAACGATTGTACGAATATCTTGAAGAGAAGGATCAGCTGAGCGCACGAACAATGCTCAATATTGCCTACAATCTGGCGTCCGTGATCGAGACCAAACACAGTCAAGGGCGAACGTACGGCACTACACTCACCAGGGAGAATGTGTTCGTGTCGGACACCGTCGAGCCTGGCGCTTTAACAATCTACGTGCCCGATTACGAGATTGTGCCAACGACAGAGCGCGATTCCGAGCAAGAATCTGAATCGCTTGACATTGATCGATATCGTGAGATCGTACGCGGAATGCTGCTGCTCTATACACAGCGCAACATGCGCACCAAAAGTCTATCCTCCATTGAAACTCAAGATAATTTAAAAATCACTGCGTAATCTATATGGAACGAAATATATCTAGATGAAGAGCTAGTTTTCATCATTGAAAAAATAATACTAGAAATAATTAAAACTATATTACAAACTATAACACACTTGAACACATTTATCAGTTGTCTATCACTCACAACAACTGCGATTACAAATCGTCATTGCCGATTGCTTGCTCGTTCTCGTGCTCGCGCTCGCCACGAGGATCGATGATGCTGGCCCCTAATTGATCATCTTGATCGCTTGTCCGAAGCTTGTAATTTAGTACCGATCGAGCTGAATATTCGCCCAACACAACACCGCAAACCAGAGCAATCACAATGAACAACACATGAACCAATATTGAAGAGAAAGAGAACGAAGAATCCTCGTCCTGCCACGCAGACGAATATCTGCGTCCTGCAGACAGACCTACAGCAAGCTGACCCAATGCTGTTCGCTCATAGTGGCTGATAATATCGCCCTCGAGCTCGTCAGAGGTGACCACGAACGGTGGCTCAGTGTCGTACATTGATCGATTGTGCAGGTAGCAAAAGTCTTGCCACTGGATGCGATCATTGTTGGCGCCACTGGACGTACGGTGACGAACGGTGTCGTACGACTTGCAACTGTTGGCTCGTGTACGACATAGCTCGGCGCAGTAAGTCGCCGTACTCAGTATCTTTTGTGTGCCGTCGGACACACGCAATCCGTAGCCTGATGTTCGCGTGAACAGTGCCTCGTATTTGAGCTGATAGAAATCGATCTCGTATTGATCGTTGGGGTCGCCGGGCGGTCGCGCCTCGGGCACGCCCATCACCGGATACAAACGACACAACTGCATCTTGGGCATATAGTAAAAGTCGCTGCATGCCTGTCGTTCTAACGTGAAACGATGCAAACACATGTGAGCACATTGGACAAGTGTATCGGCGTACCGGGTCACATTGCTTGCGTCGATAATCCACAGGGTGTTGATGGTGGAAGTCCACAAGAATTGGAACTGTGACAACAGATCTTTGGCATAAATATTGCACTTGCGATTGACCAGCATCTTGTAAGTGAATGTGCTACTATTACCAGCATCATTGTTATCTTGAACTTGGACTTGAATAGGCGCCAGTTGTTTCGATTCCGTCTTGACTCGCTCCAATCTGTCTATGAGCTCGTTGTTGTAATGGAGGGCAAAATGAGCGTGTGGCGAGTACACGCACTCGTAGCGGCCCCGCTGACGACACACCGAGAACGAGCCACACTCGACGCTGGCCAAGCACACATGATGGCAATGTATCAGGTTGTCGTATGTATGACTCACTTTATTGTTCTTTGCTGTGTTATCCTGCGGCGATGATCCTGCACCAGAGGTGGTGCTGATCAATTGCTCACTGAGTGATTGATTCTCGTCCACAGATTGCCACGCCAAACCTTGGAGCGCTGTCACGAGGTTGGGATCATGCGCCGGATGTTTGGCCGCCATCATAGCAACAGACAATTCGGTGTTATACGTATCGCCCACATGCTTGCCATCGTCCGCTATCAACGGCACTCGGATAAGCAATTTCTGACCCAAATAATCCACATGATTCTTGTAAACATCGTCCAAATAATAGTAATGATTCTTGGGCATTCTTGGATCATCGATGGAGTGGAAACGCTCGATCTTGTACACCGCACACGTGGGCGTATTGTCGATTTCGCGGCTGCTCACAGGTGTCAAATCGAATGGGGGCGCTCTTTTGCTGCCCGCCGATGTCCAGCCGTTGTCGCCGGCGCGCTGCATTAGGCACACGTTGGTGCGTTCACAGTGCAAGTATCGTTTTACTTGCAAACTACCGATCGATTGGAGCAAACACTCGTGCGCTGACTTTTTGGCCGCGTAAAACAACGCGTCTGGCTCTTTGATGTAATACTCGAGCTCGTGGCGCACCTTGAATCGCGGATAATTGAACAATTTGAACGCCAAGACAATGCGCTGCGTGCGATTGTCCGCTATGAGGCGCGACTCGAACGCGCTTAATTGGGTTCGGGGCGCCGACATGAGGCGTGTCACGGCGCCAATGAGCAGCTCGTTGCGAATATTGTCGGCTGTGAGCATTGTAATGAACGGTTGATCCTGTTTACTGAACTTCAGCTCCATGGACACTTCCAGCCAACTGTTGTACGATGTGTCCAAGAATTGTGTACAATCGAACAGTTGTGCCGGTGTTAGAGTCAAATAGTAATTGCTCAATGAGGCGCTAAAATCGAGAATCTCAAAATCGAGACGCACTCTCTCACCGATTGATTGGTCCATTTTGTGCCACGCAGTCACGTAGGACATTTGCACCAACTTGTAGCCGGTGATAGTCTCATACACTATCAGGTATGTGTCGCCGAGCGACCAATTGTAGAACGTGGGCAACACCCATTGTTTGGACGAATAAGTGGACGGCAACTCGAACGCGGCCGACGGATATGTGCGCACCCACTTCTCGAACACGTTGCACTCGATGCCGCGCACTAGCGCGCGCCCAATGTACTTGGCACCCCTGATATCGAGCACGCTGGCCACCGACTCGTAGCTTTCTTTGCGTTCCACACGCTCGCTCGTGCAATACGTTTGTGGGGCACCCGATGAGGCTGGCTTATCGCGACTTTTGTCGAGCTCGTTCGCGTAAAAACGCTGGTATTGAACGCCGGCTCGGCCATCCACCACGGTGGTGGACTCAAACAGGCCGCCAGTGCGATCGCGCCGCAACACTAACGACGCTTGGTCGTACGCCACGTCATAAACAGTGTCTCGATCTAAGCCGGCCGCGGGTACTGTCATTGTGAACTGTTGCACGGCTGTCGCCAACGTTGGGCCCGATGGCGACGAACCATCGTCGACCAGCAACGAGCTGCAACCGCGCGCCGACGGCAACGCAAACATAAACTCGGCTCTCCTCTCGAGCGTCTTAAACTCGTAGCTCATCAGATCAACGACGAGCTTGCGCGAGATGCCCGTCTTCATCGTCGTTGTCTCGTTGTCATTCAACCATTTGCGCTCGCCTACTGCTATTTGGATGGGCACAATGTGTTGCAACAATATTGTGCCTTGGCCCTCCGCCAGAGCTCGCTTGTAATCGGTCTGAGTCACGTAGACTCTCACGTTGAGCGGTTGCAGTGTGGCGGCAGCGGCGTCATTACCGGCCGTAATGGGCTTGATATCGGCGTAAAATTGCACGGCCGGAATGCGTCGTGCCATCTTAATGTTGTCGTCAGAGATCCGAAATTCGGCCGCCGCACAATGGATCACCGTAAGCAGCGCCAACGTTCCCAATTGTTGCTCGGGTAACGGCTCCCGGCATACGTTGTACTTCTCAAGATTCAGCTCGTACGCGTACGCAAAGTCGTACAGATCGTTACGACCCAACGACGAGTCACACTTGACTTCATCGTTGAGCGGCTCATCCGAATCTGGCTTTGTTTTGATCTTGATCGTATTGCCTTTTATGTGCATGAATTTCACACCGTAACTGTCATGGCTATTGCCATTTGATAAGTCGCCCCGTCCACCTGTTGCTTGCACATAACCAGCGCGCGTTTTGACATCCTGATACTCGTGCAAATGTGTGTACTCATACTTGCCATTGTAGACAGTCAAGATACGACTGTACAATTTCACCGTTGATTGCAACAACTTGGATAAATCCTTCTCAAGCGCGCTTACTCCATGTGCTGCTATGATCCACAACAATAATAAATTAGTTTTCAAAATGAGCATACTTGACCTCGATATACACCTCGATACATATAATTTAAATATCAATAATTCCAATTAGAATTTAGTTATGGTTCATCCAGAATGATGAAGGGCGCCAGAGGCAAAAGTAGAGATAAACTGTCAATTGTTAAAGCTGTCATCAATAGCAATCACTACTTTGTTCACATCTCGGCTGGTGGCTACATCAGCGGCAACAGTTTCTGATGATCAGCACCAGTTACTTTGCTCACAGGTGCCGTGTAGAGCGCGTGTGGTCCAACTCTCACTGCACACTGATCGCCAACAATGTATTGTTGTGTTTTATGAAATAAACATCATCGGCGATATCAGTTGTGAATGGTGTTGAACTCATTCAAGCACATGCCACCGTCAAGAATGTAAATACCAATTGATTTCACGAAAGTTATCAAATTTATAAACAATAGTAGCTACACGACGTACGTGTAGCGATGACTCGGTACGTGTATTTAAAGGCAGTAAAAGCAAAATAATGCCCGGATCATCGTGTGAATCATGGCGTTTCGGACAGTTTTGTTTCATTTATCACTTATTGTTGTGATTAGACGATCGTCATCGTGTAAACCACGCGCTTTGTCGTAAATTAGATCAAGGCATCCCGATGTAACAGCTCTTGATATACTAGCACGCACATGTGCACTTACAGGAGGATTACTGTGCGTGATAAGCTTAAGCTGCATCATATGCAGCAAGCTTATATCGCACGAACCAATGAGCAGCTATGCATTCCATTGGTTATGTTATAAAAAATCGTGTTGGGACGCTTAGAAATTACCTATGATGCATTACTGAAGCATCATCATTATAATGAGTCTTGATTGATCTGCATTCAACTCTCAATATCAGCTCCACTGAAATGAACATCAATTCAAATGTGTCAAGTGCTGTGATCACAGCAGCTCGGTGTTAATGCATACTTGCAGACTGAACAACACAATCAAACGGATTGAATGCAACTGATTTAGCTGAAAACATGAAGGTTGAGAACAATAATGAGATCATCAAGAATGTGCCCATAGCAGCAACTGCAAAAAGCATAAAATTGAATCAAGAAGAATCAAGATTTGTTCGATTTGGACGCAAAATACCGGGATTCGGAATCATACTGACCGTGTTCTCGTCATGCCTGTTCACAATTTCCATAACAACCGTGAAAATGACCACTTCAATCAGTGGAAACCAGTTTTTGATGATTCGCACTCTAGTGCAGCTGGTCGTATGGAGTCCCATCATTGGGTTGTGGCCCCGTTCGCAGCCCACATCATTCGTGCAACGCTTTCTGCCCGACAACGGTGAACGATTTCTAATGGTGTCGCGTGGCTTCATTGTTGGCTCGGTCGTGGTGCTCATTTACCTGTCGATCACACTTATACCAATGAGTGATCTGGTGACGTTGCGCTTCACCACATGCGTTTGGGCGCTGTCAATCAGCCGTTGTTTAGGCAAAGAGTCTTGCGGCATCTACAAGATCTTCGCCATTGTGCTGTGCCTGGTCGGCGTGGTCATCATCGCACATCCCGATCTTGTGCTCGAAATCATCGACTGTTTCATGAACAACACGAGTTTGACAACAACAAGTGCACCAAAACAAACATCAATAGCTATAGCCATTGATCATTCTAACCTGTTAGCCAGTGCCCCTAATAGTGCCAATCATACATTGGTGGCATTACAACAGATGCAACAAGTCACACAACCACAATCACACTTTGACACTGCTCGATTGTTGGGATGCTTTTTAACGTTGAGCGCGGCCATGGCCAACGCTGTCAACATGGTGATGGTGAGATCGTGCACTCAAACGCCGGCACACTTGTTGATATTCTGGTCCACACTAGCCAACGTGATCTTCAGCACACTGATCGGGGTGTTTACCGAAGGCTACGCACTTCCGCAAAATCGCTTCGATTGGATCATGATCATTATCAACTTGTGCGTCACGTCCACCAACAATTTCGTGTTTCTCAATACGCTCAAATTTGAGTCGCCCGGCATAGTGAGCATTGTTCGAACAATCGAGATTGTTGGCTCATTCCCCGTAAGTGAATTTCTCCTAGGCGAGCCAGCCACACTGACCAGGTAAGCAATCATTCGAAGCAATAGAAATTTCTTCACACCTCATCAATTATTGACCTCCTCATTAATTGCTTTTGTTTGCTTTGTGTTCAAATTTGCTTCAACCAATGATGTACAAGCATTCTGGGCTCGGCGCTAGTTTTGTCGGGGGCGCTTCTGGTTTTCATCAAACGAATTTACACCAGCGGATCGTTGCGTTCCGAAAAGCTCGCCTCTTCACCCCAAGCACGTTCATAGAGATCAACCATAGTACTAATAATCTCATGTAAACAAGGCCAGGGTCAGATTGGAGCTGAATACTTCCAACAGAACCGACGGTAAGTCTTTGAGACATCAATATCCGATCCAACACTACGCGGCACGATACGCGACAATAGTGACGTCAGTGCACGTGATATGAGATATAGATAGGAGCCAAACCTTGAGACCAAGCATTCTTTGAAAAATAAAATAATCAATAAAAATATTCAATAACGATGAAGAAAATCGTTTTATTAATGTTGTCACTTTGATTCCGACTTATTTTTGTTTGAATACAACAATCAGCATTTCAACAATTTAGTTGAACATCACCAGAACAAATCATCTGGCTGGTCAACTGGACTCTGTGTGCACTCTTTGTGACCCACACGATCGATATCGAACGAATGAGAGACGAAATTAATTCAGAAATCACTATAGATCATAGAACACTTTGCATGAAGGATTTTGAAACAAATGTTGAAATAAGTCAATTGGCATCAATCGCCATTGAAACGAAGTTCTCTGACTGAATTTGAGGCGTCGAGTTTGAGCAAGTTTAAGGAACAGAAAGACATTGAGTTCAATTATTGTACACGGCAGCAACAGTTATCGGTAGCAGATAGCTCCAACAATCACTGGTTAATGACACAACATCTCGATTGAAAGTACAAAGACGGAGAGGGCTACGAACGGTAGTTTGGCGCACGAATTGCTCATGTTGCATACGCTTGACAAACAATTTGCACAATCAATCAATCGATTGTCGAGGGAAAGCTCGAGGCCAATTCAATTGATCGAATAAATCGAACCATCGATACAACGGCACCAGCATCAGCACCAATCGTATGTATCAAACGAGAGCAAGAGTATGATTGAGGTCAGACCGGGGGGAGAAGTAAGAGAAAGAGTGCAAGACATATTAGGCAAGAGAAATATTAGTAGGAGGGACCTGTACACAAGTTGAATTCCTCCAATTGATTGGGTAAATTTCACAATCATCAAATTGAGTGTAACAATATCAGCGATTCATGATTCAACTTTCAAGAAAACGTGGTAGTTCTTTCGCGCCATATAATTCAAACGCATCGCACTGAAATAGAGTGCGGTCAATTGGCTTCACACTTCTGACAAAACAACTGTTTATTAGACTGCCTAAACGAAAGTTTCACAATCATATTCGATGATCAATCTTGATGACAACATCTCATCGCCAGTCTACCCACGAAACCATTATGGAGGAAGGCTCAAGAAAACAGGAATCGATCACTAATGGAAGCAAAGAGACTGCCGAGCAGCTTAGAAGGGAACTGTTGACTTTGCAAGAGGAGCGCAAAAAAATTGAGGATCAAATAATTTTGAATCGCACAGTTTTAGACTCTAATCGCATCGGCATGACTGAACCGTTGGTCGATGCGGAACAATTCCCTCGCCAGGATATCGACGTTTGGGCGGTACGCGACGCACGTTGTAAAATTATAAGACTAGAGAATGACGCCCGCGCGCTCATGGATAAGATACAAGCGAAACTAGAGCAATACCATGCCGCCTCACGGCAATAGTCCGTGATGTCAACATTGAGATGGGCTGCGCGAATTACACCTGATAGCAGCGGGAAGTTCAAAAATTCAAGAAATGTGTGATGAAACATCATTGATAATCGTGTCTGTTCTATTCGTTGCATTAGGTAGCGCTTCTGTCAGCTGGAAGAATTTCTATTTCATTCATCAATTGGTAGCGCATGACAGCAAGATATATTTCATCACCTGACAATTATTATCTGTCAAATAACACCTGTGATCTGTTAAATCCTGACATTCGACGTATTATCTTAATTGGTTAATTTTCATCACCCAATTATTGCTCGCGCAGCCTTCAACATAATTGTGCTGACTCGCTCCATCTCACCTATCGCAAGATGTCGGTCGTTATAATTGCATGGTCGTAGATTACATATGCACGAACACGTTTCTTTCACGCGTGTCTCGTTCGTGTCGTATGAATATACAATCGCCGATCGTCTTGATCAGCAGCCGTCATCCGATACCGATCGCATTTTAAGTTCTGCAATTCTTCATCCAGCTTCAACTATTTCTCATATTCCAAGATAATTATACAGTATTATAAGGCCTTAATAAACATTCATTTGATACTGTCCAATCGAAGAGCCCCGATACCGGCTACGCCTTTACTCATCACACCTGCAGATTCACATCGCGCTCCCACTCACAGGTCAGCTGTAGATATAAATAAACCATAATGTCAAAGAGCAAAATCATTTTTAACGGAGTAAATTTTGCGTAGGTCTTGGATGGTAGACCCGGTAACATCCACAGACTCTCTCGCAGACAAAACAAGCAGGACGGAGAGCCGCTCATATGAATCACCCTTTATTTATCCCCAGTTGTTGTATTTGTCAACTGATCAATATGAATGTCTCAAAATCGCTTCTATTGTTAGTCTCACGTTTATGGCAATTCCTCACCTGTGTTATGAAGAAACAAGCACGAACAATCATGCAACACCAGGTCATCACATATGACGCGCCACCATTATCACCTCTATCCAGGCATCGATTGAGTCTTGTGCCACGTAAGACACTTGTGTTAGATTTGGACGAGACACTCATTCATTCACACCATGATGGTGTCGTAAGGCAAACGACTGTGAAACCAGGTACCCCACCCGACTTTGTCCTTAAAGTCAAGATCGATGGTCACCCTGTTAGATTTTTTGTCCACAAAAGGCCTCATGTTGACTTTTTCCTCTCTATGGTGAGCCAATGGTACGATTTGGTTATTTTCACGGCCAGTATGGAAATCTACGGTAGTGCCGTTGCCGAAAAACTTGACAACGATCGCGGCATTCTCAGACGTCGATACTTCAGGCAACATTGTGTATTTGACTTTGGAAGTTACACAAAAGATTTATCTGCGATCGAACCCGATATGTCAAAAGTGTTCATTTTAGACAATTCACCCGGAGCATATCGAGCCTACCCTGACAACGCAATTCCTATCAAATCGTGGTTTTCCGACTCTCACGACACCGCCCTCCTCAATTTATTACCCGTTTTGGATGCACTCAGATTTTGTTCAGATGTGAGGTCTGTGCTAAGCAGGAATTTGCATTTACATAACCTCACATGAAAATCTAAGTGATGTAAATGATACATATAAATAAAACAGAAGAATTCACCTAAATCGGCCTAGCCACTGATTTAGCTAGCCGATGATTTATTTGGAGGTTTTGATTTTTTCTTTTTGCACGATAGTGGATTTGGCTCTTTGGGCCCTCTCTTCTTTCTTTTCTTATCAAAGGTGGTTTTTTTGCTGGAGGTGTCCGTGTCGAGTTCAACCTGTTTGAGAAGTTTAATGAAAGATTTCTGCTCGCCACTAACTTCGATGGCAGATTTTTGCAACTGTTGTGCCTTTTGGGTGACACATTCTGGCGGATGTTCAAGTATGATAGTGTTATTAAGCAATTTCAGGATAGGACACACAACAGAGCGCACCGCACGTCTTAGGAGTCTGTCCTGGGATGCAACGAAGTAATGTTCGGGGTTGTTGTTTTTGCACACCATTTCGGTCAAGCACTTAGATGCACTGACAGGTTTCTCGTGATTGCATCGGCGAACCGCAAATTGTTTCAAGATGTAAGTTGCTCCATAAAGAGCTTTACCCAGTCTCTCTGTTTCTCTGATGACACAATTGGTGGTGCATAGCTTACAATCGGCTCCTAGATATTTAGGTAGTTGCTCCTGTAGATTGACTTTGTGAGATAGTGCCATTTGACAGAATGTTCCATCTAGTAAAACTTGATATGGATCACGAAAGCCGAAGTTATTCCTGAATATGGACAGAAAACGTGCCGCTCGCTTGTGGCGACGAATTTTCATTTTGCACACGTGGTATTAGTATTTATTAGGTACCCTTTTAAGAATTTATTTCAATTCCGCACACTGTTCTGTTGTGCGAAAGCGCAAGGAATTTATTTCAAAGTCCTCATGTGTGCTGCCGTTAGCGTGTGGAAACAGATTCGATTTGCGCGCGTAATTTGAAAAAATCCACTATGTCGCCGCTAAGCCAATTCTTGATGATTGCCTTGGTCGCTTACGAATACTTGGACAGGAATAAGCTGAATTGTGGCCGGATTTGTGGTGGCAACTGTGTTAGTGGCCGACTGTTTCGCCGAACGATTGGCACGGCTAGACGGATTTAGGTGAATTTTTCTGTGCCGACTAAGTTTATCTTTGCGATAAAATCCGCGCCCACAGAATTCACACGGATATGGACGCTCACCTGTGTGAATCATTTGGTGCCTTCTTAAATGGTTCTTTTGCGAAAATGATCTTTGGCAGACATCGCACTGAAACGGTTTATCACCAGTGTGAGTACGCATGTGATCTAACAATTTGCATCGGTAGGAAAAACTTGAGCCACAAATCTCGCACGAGCACGATTTTTCACCGTGCGCAACACGAACATGTATTTTTACTCTCTCGGGTGAGGCAAACAATTTACCACATTGTGGACAAGGTACACTTTTCTCTTGCTTTGTATGAGTGTTCAAATGTGTCTGCAACTCTTGTGCAGTCCTGAATGGTATTTTACATGATGGACATGGCCATAGATTAACAATAGTATAAGAGCTGCCAACAATTGCAGGTGGCAGTTGTTGCTGTTGCTGTTGTTGTTGTTGCTGCTGTTGCTGTTGTTGTTGGTGGTGTTGTTGTTGCTGTTGCGGCTGTTGTTGCTGATGCTGTTGTGTAGGTACCGCCTGCGGTTGAACTATAGTTTTGATATCCATAGTATTTAAGGTGCAATAAGGCTATGTGTTCTATGGAGTATCGTAATGAAAAATTATGTAATTTCAATGCCGAACACGACAAGTGTATCAAATGGCGATCGTTTTAATCGCTGTCGCCCAAATTGTAAAAGCTGCAAATTGAGTGTGAGAAAACAACGTCTTCTACCATGGCGCATGCGTCGACTCAATACGTAACGCGCGTCAATTGAACCCGCCATTGATTTGTGTTAAACGTAATCACTTTTGTGCGCATGCGTGACTACTATTGTTCCGAACAATCTGTTCGTGGTTGACCCACAGATTGCACTTCTAAGCGATGATATTTTGTGTTTATTATTATTATTATTTACTTACCTTTCACTATTTGCATTTGACACGATTATCATTCATTAACATTGTCAGCTAGATTGGATACAATGATGACGACTCGAGCACACACTTCACCGATGGGAATCAACATCTTCAAATAATTTTCATTACACTCTCAAGGCTAAGACGACAACAATGTGGTGCATAACAAAGGGATCTCACGATTCAATCGCTGTTGAAGATCTTGATTCGTTGCAAGTCGAACTCGAAAAGACACTTGTCAATGTGATCCAAAAGAAGTGGCATTACGAACAAGAGCTAGGCCTTATCACACCGGGTGGCCATTCTATCGATAATAGTAGTCAGGATTCGAGTAGACATAGCGAATTGGCTGCTAGTAACGGTACCTCAAGTGTCTCCGGGGATAGCCGTCCCGCAAATAATTCCAATTCGGAAATCTCCAACATTGTAACTATCACTACGAAGAATCTCGCCGCCGTTGGCGCCAATAGTGAGTCCGCTGCAAGCGCTAACTCAAATCACCTTTCCACACCTGTCGTTATCAACAGTTCTGTTATTCCTATTTGCAGACCCGCGGAAGACAGAAATAATTCTATTCAGGCTACTCTATCGAATTCGGTGCCTGTCAAACGTAATCATCACAGCAAAACGAATAAGAAATCCGCAAAACGGCCCAGACCCGGTAGCACTCTCGCCAATGTTGGAAACTATGACACTACTGGTCTATTGGCTAGAAACGACGTTCCGGAAAAGTTTTGGCCTTTTGTTAGCCGCTATTGTGTGGAACCTACGAAAGAACAATTTGAGGTGTGTGTCAATCATATCCATCGTACATCTTTTGCTCTATTGGTTTAATCACGATTAATATTACCTCCCAATCTAACATTCGCATATTCCATTCATCTTTAGACACTAGAGCAAATGCTCGTCGAATATCAAGATACTAGTGAGTACTTCAAAATACCAAACTTGGGAATTAAAAAAACCAACGTACGAAGTCCTAAAAAAGGCGGTGCTGATGTGCGGTCGCCTGGTGGAAGTCAAGGATTATCACCAGATCGAAGTTTATCATCATCGGGCAAGAAGAAAAAATCTTCGGATGCCAAATCATCAGCAAGTAATCGGTATGTTGAAAAGTCAATTTCTTTGGTTGCATTCGATGTTAAGAGCTTTTATTAATCACTCAACTTTTGGCACATTTGCAACGTTTCGATTTCTGTTCTAATTTTTAGAGCTAACTCATCGGGAGACAATTGCTTCGGAGCGCTCACACAAAGGCTGGTGTCTTGCTTAATCGAAGAAGACTTAAATAGTCTAAGTGAGGCAGAAACTGAAGTAGGTATAGCCGCTGTGAATGCCCACAATAGTGTTCATATCGCAGCATCAAGCAGTAGTCCCACAACCGGGAACAGCGGAGCCTCATTGGGCCGAAAGAAACCGCACAATGCTCAATCAAATGGACTCAATAGGATACCGAGTCTTAAGAATTTGGATCTAGGCAGTGTAAAGCAGCTAGAGAAAAACATTCGTCGCGAGCTCGAACGTCATCAGATTCTTAATAAGAGTGACGAAGTGCTGTCAATCGAAGACGACGACGATGATGACGACGAAGATGAGATAGTACGAGAGCTCAAATCTTGTCAAAGTGAGCTATCTGTTATACAAGCGTTCAATGAGGCAACTTTGGGCCGAATGATGTCTCAAGCAAAAAAGCGTGCTGAACTTGAGGAAGCCCGGCGCTCATTAGATGCGATTAACATAGAAGTAATCGAATGCTACCAAAAATTGTTACAAGCCAAGCAAAAAAAGCGCAACCCCACCAAAAGAGAACGAGATATAGCAAAGCGGGCCGTCCGAGAGCAGGAGGTTATTTTTAAACGATGCGACGAGCTGGCCTCGTCATTGAGTATAGATTGAAACCGTCTAATATACCTGGCCAATCGCATAGCAATCGGCATCTTAGACATACTAAGTCCAAATTGGTTGATTCTCAGATTCATAGATCTCAGCGCACTTCAACGTCGAGACAGAGTTCAATTTCATAATACTAAACACATTTAACTTTTCCCTTTGATGCCCGAGAATATCATTGGAGTTATATAGCATGAAAAACGAGAATTGTAAATAATAATGGTATTATTCATGTTTGAAGACAAAGAATTCGATTTGCAATCTCTTATGAGTCTCTTCGTTCTGTGTTCGATCGAAGATATCACTTCTGCTACCAAGAGCTAGAGCACAATAAAACAGCCAACGCACCTAATAGATGGCTGTTTCCAGACCTAATCAATTCTGACTGTAGTAGACCGTCTACAGATTTGAATTGAGTTTCAATTCAGAGAATAAGATTTTATTTTCATATTTCCATTCAAGATACGATTGTTCATGGCTGCACTCATGTAAGAGTAAATTAGCGAGATCATGTCACAACAACCTCAGTAAAGTTGTCACTACCTTAATGATAGTCATCGGTTCAAGTTGGAGAAAACTTTGAATAGTCTATAGAAAATCATAACTATCCTATAGACTTATAAGTGGATTATTTCGCCACCTATACCTGGAGCAATATTCTAGATCAAGGTGAAATCATCAGATTTCAGATGACTAGTGAGTGTTATCGTTTAGTTATATATCGCAATTGAATCTCAATAACAGTCGGGTAGAATATGGTTAATGTTTTCATTGGTTAGCCTATTTCTGTTTCGCAACTTGTTGATTGAATCGACTGACAATTAGAATTGTGATCACGTATGAATATATCAAGCTCCTGAATGAATTTACTTGACAGTATTTACTATCCCATATTTTTCCTTTAGAAAGATATGGGATAGATTAGACAACTTTGCAAGATTTCTGGATATGAGGATGCTCGGATTGAATAGATTCAAGAACAAAATTTCAAACATTCATTTTACATAATATAGTACAGCAATAATGATAATAGTAGCGATACAATAATAATAATAATAATAATAATAATAATAATAATAGTAATAATTATTACATGATACATGTTGATTTGTGGGGGATGGGAATAGATAATGCAATTTGGTTCTGTTGTCACTTTGAATCAAATTTGCAGCTCAAATCGAGCGCTTGAGCTGCCAAATCGAGGGGCCTCTCGTACGGTGTATGGATCATGGGATGCCCACGGAAATGATGATGATTGTGGCTGTTGCTATTCAATTGATGAGTTAGATTGTGCAACAGTTGTTCGGAATGACTCGATTGATAGTTCGGTAACGTTGAATTGGCGCTTAATTGAGCTGCTGCAACTGCGGCCGCCGCCGCGGCAGAGTTAGCTAGCAAGAGGTCCTTGGCTGTGTCGCGATACAACTTTTTGTGCAACAAATAATCATTGTTCGCAATGATGTTATTATTGTTGTTGTTATTTATATTGTTATTGTTGTTAGCGGCCGCGACGGCCATTGCGGCTGCCATAGCAGCATTCATCACAGCAGCGGCCGCTGTTGAGCTCGAATGAGGCTGCGTGGGGCCGAAAAGGGATTCTTTATTGTTATTGTGGCTATTGTTGCTGTTGTTGGTGGTGTTGTTCGTCGTGGCGGCCAATAAACAAGCGGCTGCCGCCATTTGACTACTCTGGTTGCTACTGTTGTTGTTGTTGCTATGTGGTGATGATGTCGATGATAGTATTGTTGACGAGGTATGTGAGGCAGCTGATGCGGCTTGTGGCTGTTTTGAGGCGCTCAGATGATGCAACGTGGCCAAGACATCATTGACATACATTTTATTTGCATTCGCCATGGTTTGATGATGATGCTGTTCCAACAATGACGATGGCGAAACATTGAGCATGGCGTTGTGTGTTGTTGCCGCTATTGGTTGCATGATATTACGCATTGTCGATGATGCATTGCGTGTCGGCAATTGTCGCCCCGATGACCTCGCGTGTTGGCGTTGCTGAGTGCCTGTGTTATTGGTCAGTGCTAGTGTTGCTGGACCTAGACCACCACCACCACCACGGCCGCCGCTGTCACCGCCGGTTGAGGATAGATTCGACAACGAGCATAGCGACGATGTTGACGACGCTGACGAGGTCGTCGAAGAGGCCGACGAATGTTGTGAAGCAACAAACGGTACATTGTTAGCGCTGTTGCTGTTTTGGTTGTGGTTACTGTGATTGAGTGACAGGTGATGTGCTGCACTGAGCGCTCCTGAATTTGAGTTTGAGTTTGAAAATTTGTTGTTCGAATTACAATCCAATTCAACGATTGGGGCACCGAGAGTCTGCCCACCGGTGGGGCCAATTGTTGATTGCTTATTGTTTGTGTTACTGTTGTTGTGATTTGCGGCGGCCGCAGCGGCAGCTGCTGCGGCCATCGCTTTAGTGGTCGCTTGAATGCCAATCTTGCGCGGAATGGTCTGATGGTTAGTGTGATCGGTTATGATGAGACTGCGACCTCCACCATTGCCGTTCTTGTCTGTGCACGCGCCGCCCAGACTGTTGTACTGCTTGCGATGTCGCTTGCGCACATGGCGCTCACAATTGGCCTTGGTGGTGAACGCATAGCTGCAGATCGTACAAATGTACGGTCTCTCGCCGCTATGTATTCTCAAATGCCGAATCAGCGTGCATCGATCCACCGATGAGTACGAGCACAAATTGCACTTGTAACAATGGCGATTGCGCTTGCCACCCTTGCGCACCGCATTAGTGTTGGTAGTTTTAATGTAATTAGCCGACGGATCGCTGGACACTGCCAACGTTTTGATTGCGTCACGTGGTGTGTCGAATTGTTGCTGGTGCTTGAGATTTTCCGCTTGTATTGATTTGTCTGTGATGTTCATGTTCATCATCGCCAGTGATGCTGGCGGCTGCGGTGGAGGCGCCGACGACGATGACGGTGTAGTTGTTGTGAACTGCAATGCCCTATTGTGTTGGTTACTCAATAACATCGCTGTGTCAGATGATGTCAGTTGGTGATGCATTCTATTGTGATTATTATGATGATTAGTGTGAAATTGCTGGCGACTATCATTGTTACTAGTTAAAGCGCTCGATGCATCATTGTCGTCAGCATCATCATATGCATCGGCATCGTCCTCTTCGTTCTCATTTGTAGTTTCCATGTGTTCATCAATATTTTCGCTAGTACGATCACTATTTTGATGATGGTGGTGATGATGATGATGATGATTACGGTGGTTCGTTTCCTCGCGTTCTAATTCTTCGTCGTTGTTGTCGTCGTCATTTTCTAAATGGTTACTGTTTTCTTTTTTGATGCTGCTGTCGTTACTGTTGCTACCGCCACTGTCATTGCTATTACAATCGTCGCGGTTGCCGTTGCCGCTATTTGTATGTTGCTTACGACGATGTCTGCTGGTACTAGTGCTGCTGCTGTCGCTGCTACTGCTACCGCTGCTACTGCTACCGCTGCTGTCACGAGCAACGTCATTACAGTTATCACTTGCAGTTATTAATTGATGATGGTGATCACCATATTCATCAGCATCATCATCGTAATTGTTGCTGTCGTCACAATTGTCGTCATCATCGTCATCCAAATTTTCTCGCTGATGCTCCATATTTTTACCACTACAGTTATTGTCGCGCTGAATCTTACTACTAACTGTTGTCATTTTATTATTTTCATTATTTCCTTCAAAAGTTCCTCGCCTGTTCCTGTGATGACTATTGGCGCCAATTCGACGACTCGCCGTTGTTATGGCTGTAGTTGTGTGTGCATCTAGTATTAAGCGATTGTCGTAGTCGTCGTTTTGATTGCTATTGCTGTTGCTGATGCTGCTATTGTTCAGTTGTGGCTCATCATTGTCATTCTCGGAAAGCATTGTCTTGTGTCGGAATTTTATCTTTGGTTGTGGAGTGTTTAGTTGTCTAGCTCTGGTTTGATACTTCAGATGAATTTTGTTGTTGCTGTTGGTGTTATGTCCTTTATCAGTTCGCCAGTTCGTGTTATATATGTATCGATTGGTTTGCTTGTTAAATACTACGATAGATGTTGTGAGTGACGGCGCCAATTGGAATTAATAAGCTGATCGTTGATAGGAGCACACGTTGACCACAACACACGTTATGATGATAAGCACGTTGACGGTGATGGGTTGAGAAAGACAAAGAGAGATCATTGAACTGTTGTCGTTAGTTAATTGTTGCTTGTTTAAGTGGAAATTGTTTGGTGATAGTTGCTGTAAAATGGGGCCATAAGTTAGCTGATGTGGGCACTATGTCAACTGGTCGATCAATGTATTGTGACAGCAATTATAGCAATCGCAGCAGCTATGGCATGAACGTTGAGCCTTTGACTCACATGGCATGGGCTCACCCATGACTACACTCATCAGTAACAATCATAACAATAGGAGATGCTGATATACATGCTGATACTGTATCAAACTCACACACACACACACACACACACACACATGCATTGCAAGCAAGTATGCATACGAGCACGCACGCACTCACTCTCTAGCTCACAAGCTCACTCGCTGACATACACGCGACGATCAACGTTTCGGCTAATACAAATTATTGTTATTATTATTATTATTATCATCGTTGGCTAGCACAGCCCTCACTCTATGTAAGCTATCAACGTCGATCGTCAAAACGAAGGGCGTGTTTTTTTGATGAAGCCCTTTCTGAGAGAGCAGCAGCAAACACAAGCAGCGTATAGTTAGTGCTAACGTGCTAGGTGATAAGATTTTAGCACATACAGATTCATACTTGGCGACACTTGTTGCGCGCCGACGATGCTGTGCAGTAAATATCATCGATATTTAGCCACAGCCAGCAGCAATAGCATGAGTGAGAGAACTTGCGCACGTTTTTTCGTCGCTTGAACCACTTTATGAGTGTTTTTTTCTTCTTACCAAACTTTTTCGCTCAGGCTATCAAACTACTCGAGTCGGTTGCCGATCTATTGATTGTTCCTGCCGATGCTGTTATAACTGCTGCTGGCTTCTATGCTATGATGCTTCAGGGAACCAGCAGTACAACAATCATTGCGTTGTTACTACAGCACTGCTGCTGCCAACGTTGGCAGCGACAACGACGACGACGACGATGAGATCCCGTCCGATCGTCACCACCAACAATGTACGTGTTGCTGTTGTTGTCGGTGATGTGTTGTACAAACTACCGACGACGACGACTCATTTTGCGGCTGCTGCTGCTGTTGCTTCAATCGCATGTTCTCGTTCGTCGTTGTTACTCACTACTCAGCTTACCACACACACACATTATGATTAGGGCCCAATTATGATTATGATTGTGATGAGCAGCACCAGCCAACTCTATCAGCATCAACATCATCATCATCTGTTTATTGTTTTTGTTTATATTTTACTTTATGTGTTGGACAAACACAAAGTGAATGATGATAACTTGGCGAGGGAGCAAATGCTTACATTCTGTGTACGTTGGCACGCACGGGCACACGCACACATACGATTGAACATTGTTACACTTTGACACACACGTTGACAAACAGTACACTCACTCATACGTAGATGCAACAACAACAATAGAGACAGCAAGCTCTCAAACTCAAGCTTAAACTTCACTAGAGAGCTCATACTCAAATTAAAGCTACAACTTATCATAACTTATACTTGGAGTACATAGAACGCTAGACTAGCTAGCGCTAGATAAGTAATAACTAGCTAGCTAGTTAGCTTGCCGCAATGATGATGATAACAACAACAACAATGATAATAATAGTAATCGTAATGATAATGATAAATAATGACAGTGGCAAGCGATAACAACAGCAATAATCATCATGCTTGTCATCAATTGACTTAACAATTGATATCAACATTCAAACGAGGACAGGAGAGGCAGTCGCATCAGAATACGACGCACAATATCACTAGTTGGGAACAGTATAGTTAGTTACAGACAGATATTGAGAACAACGCGTTGGGTATATCGCCCAGTTACAATCATCCATCATCAATTCGGCATCACATTTGCTAGCAAGTGATAGCAATGCACCGATACGAATGACAGACACTACGTTGCGCTGACGACAACAATAGATACAATCAGCTAGGCTATTTGTATTGGCGTTGGTGCGAGTGTGTGCATGTGTTGTGTCTGTGTCTGTGTGTGTTGTTTGCATCATTGTTGATGTCACATACACAGTCAGTGCAGTCAAGTCTACCTGCCTCTTTGTTTATCTATCCACTGCTTGTACAAGTGCGTGTGAGTGTGTTAATATATCGTCTATATCATCAACATAAGCAATATTAGCAATGCCAATATCTGGAATACAAGATAGAAGGCCCCAATCGATGATCGATATGTGTACGTGTGTGCGTGACGAATATGACGCGAGCCTCCAACACATTTACACCAAGTGATTAACGGTGGTGATTTCATCGTCGGTTGGTTCATGTGTTCGACTTTTGCTGCATCGAAATCGTTACAACAACAACAAGACAGCAATCAAATCCAGTTTTGCCACCACCAGATGATGGCTGCGTCGATAACTCGACTGTGGTGACAACTCTGTTTGTCTGATTGTTCGAGTGCTGGTGATGATGAGCGGACGAATATCAATTTCAGCTCGCTATTGTTGTTGGCGACAACGGCGACGTAGCTTACGTAGCCGTATTGAAGTGGCAAAAGAGGCAGTTATGATTTCCGTGCGAGCATCATGAGAGTATCATTGCCAGACCACAGATTGAGCGCGCGCTCGTTCGTTTGTTCGTTCGCGTCATCATTGTCATCGTCATCGTGATTGTTATTACGATTATAGCCGCTGTTTGTTAGCTCGATGCGACAGCATCATCACAAGCAAGCTAGACGAATGCAGCGAGCTTGTTAACAAGCTAGACGTTCGCCAGCCAGGCGTTGGTCGAGCAGCTAGCCTGCTGGTTCTGGTCTGCGCTAACTAGTCAGTATCATTATAATCACATGAATTGCATCGACGAAAAGAAGGTCCCATTTATATGCTATATGCTCTGTATATGTCAGCTCTAATTGCGTGTACATTTGATCTCGTGGCCTGATGCGTTGCATATAATTGTGTGTTGGTGCGTACCACACACAGCCACCAAAGCAATCTCCGAATGAATAATATCAACAATTGCGCGCCAACCATCGAACTAGAAAGAGCAGCTTGTTTTTGTCGTCGATGGTGGTGGTGGTGGTGCTGCTGTTGTTAATATACATGCTGATTGTTTCTGATAGACACTGACTGATGCTTGATAATGGTGTGCATCTCAAGTGTTTGGATACGACCAGAACCTTTGTAGGATATCATCGCTTATCGTCGTTAAATATCGCTCACTGTCACTAATGAATGCTGAATTAGATGCACTCACGTATTAAATCAACAGCATCCTGATGTGACCGTTTTTGAACGAACAACAGCAAGCTATTCAATAATTTGCTCACAACCATACATGTGAGATGTGGCCTCAGTCATGATGAGATTTGTATACTTAGTTCACGAAACATGACACTGCAACTTTCATGTTATGATTGTCGCACACCAACCTTTTAGTCATTATTACGGCCATGTCAAAGTTGTCGTATATAGTTTATCATCGGTTATGTGACGCTTGAGCAACGCGATTATTGAATTCTTACATTGGATCTTACAAATTTAATGACAATCGTCATGTATCGATTGTTGAAGATTAATTGTGACATCAGTATGAATCTGAGTCACGTAGGGCTTGATTATATTCAGTATTCTAATCACAACATTGCCTTCGTGAATATTCAACTCAGATTTTATCATATCAAATAATGCAAATATTGCCCATTTTCTTATTGTTCACTGTTGTGGTTGTTTTAATTTTATCTTAAATTCGACCGTTGATTTGATAACAAAGTAGGCAAATTTCATGTCAATATTTGGTGCTGAAATAATATCCTTCTTGACCATTCACTTACAATCATAACAATTAAACAAAACATATCAACAAGTGTCCGAGACTTCTAACTTTAGTTGGAATAGTAACCGACTGGACATATTATATGGACAATCGGTTTGCTATAATAATATCATATAACGAAAATGTTGGAGAATTATCTCATATCGCCTGTCAACGAATGGTCACGCAAAAGTCTGAGAAATTCTAAGTTATTAATCTTTGCGTGCGATCATTCACATGACACCAAGACTCCTATCAATTTGCTTATACCCGATAAATTTACCTTTGGACTCGTGAGGGATACTTGAGTGAGGGAAACTTGTCAGATGTCTGGAAAGTTTTCTCATCAGATGTTTTCCACCAATTTCTCCAGCCATTGACAAATAATGTGACAAGTATCGACGACGTACTACCGGTTATCCCGACAAAACAAACGAACTAGCTCCGAGAATAATTGACGTAATAATAACAATATTCACGCTTTCTGATATAGAATCTTTGATTGAGCCTAGCGAAAGGATGACGCACAAACTTCTTTGTTGTTGATGGTGACAGTGTTTACCGCTCATCTCGGGTGGCGCTACGGTCTACGCAGAGCTTCGCGTTAGTGAAGAAGCGTCATCTTGTGTGAGAATAAAATCTTAACGCACTGAATATGTTTTATCTCATCACCAACAAGCTATGGACAGTGTTGGTGCCTTATGTCAAGTGCTCACAATTTGTGGCGGGCTCAGCGTGGCTGCTGTCAATAAAGAATTTTTTTATTGAGATTCGCTGTCGTGCTTACAATTATTATTACAGAAGTTCAATTCTCTGAATGAAATTTATCGAATGATTCTTAGAGAAATCAATATTTTCTTTTGATTTTTGAAAAACTAATGATGATTCTTCATCAAAACAACAAGATGGATCTGTTTCCTAATTTATTCTCATATAGAGCCATATCATCATCGTTATTATTATGATATTGCGTGAGTAAATGCGTGCTCATACATCTACACCAAACAATTATTATTATTATCATTGATTTTGATTATTACTATTATTACACATGGTGCATTGGTGGTGCATGCAGCATTAAAAATCCGATTATTATATTCTTTTTGCCTGCGATTCAAGAGATTTGAATTACTAGTGAACAAATCAATGATAGGCTAGGCGGGCTACCACTCATCACTCGAGCAACAATCAACTAGTCCTTGAGCTCAAGAGAGCAAGTGTGTATCATATCAAATGTCGCCAGGTCGCGTATCATATCATATCAATTCACATACACACATATAGACACATAGACATGAACGCAAGGAGTCACCAACAATGGTCTGGAAAAGACTCACACAAAAGTCGGCATCATCGATAATCGCATTTGATTGATGTATAGAGAGGACCCCCACACTAACCGATACACACGCGCACATACAGACGCACATAGACACAAAGCCACACATATGCACGCACGCGTAGACATTATCAAATGTTTCCATTTCTATATAATGATCATACCATCATTCCATTGGTTTGAGTATGTGTGCGTGTGTGTACCATTAGACAAGCAACAACGCTGCGACAGATAATAATATTATAGCAGAGTACAAACAAACACTCAGCGCGATAAAATTGATCGATTAACATGGCGATTCGGCCTGCCAATAAGTTTGTGTGGCACGGCCACGGCTAACAATCGATGATAACCGGATGAACATTGTTAAGCGACAAGGCAAACGAGAGCAAGCAGGCTGGCAAGATCACGCGAATGTCGCACAAGCGCACTGATTTGCTGGCAAACTCACAAGAGACACACAACAACATTCGCGCATCAACGAGAGATGCAATCACGTAGGCGATAGTGCAACTGCATTGGCGCTGCTGTCGCTGTTGCTGTTGCTGCCGAGGCTGCTGAAGAGGAAATGAAACTATTGAGAGTTGCATCTACTCAATCATTAATAACGAGTTTGTTTATTATTTCTATTATTATTTATAGACAAGAATCATAATGCACGTTGCCTCGTGTCGCTTCGGCTGTGTCAACATGACTCACTTTGCGCTTGTAAGACTGGCTGAACATTCGAGACATCACGAAGACACGAGCATGCAACTTACTACTCAAGCTCACAATAGGATTTGTTTACCAAATAGTTTGCCAATGATCACCAGACTTTTTACACAAGCAAGCAATTCTGAAAACAAAGATGATGGATAAGGTCGTTCAAATTATGTGGTTGTGTGCACGGTAACTTTCACCTTCAGCTCATGACTTATAATGATGAATGCGCAATAATTACACAATTCCTTGAACTTGAAATCGCACATCTGATTAACGACTCTTAGGCACTTCGTTTATGTGCATGTGGTGTTAATGACATGCATAAGCTATAATGACGTTTTCTATCATATTTATCTGTTGTCACCATTGTATTTAACAAGAAATGTTTACTTGTGTCGTTGACAATGTCCATTGTCATAGGGACTAACCTTGAATTATTTCAGGTGAAGAATATCAGATGGAATGTTGGCTGAGGATGAGCCAAAAGACTTGCGGAACGAAAGAGTATAAAAGAGTTGGAGTCAGCATGGAATAGAATCAGCATTTAAATTCACTCTCAAATCGCATTCTCAATTTGATTTGAAACAAAAATAAAGTAAAGCAAAGATAGATAACACCATAGCTAAGATCAAGCCAAGCATTCAACGCCAAATTACAGCATTCACTAGAGACGAGATAGAGGAAAGGATCAATCGATAAAATGGCCAAGTATTCAACAGTATCCTTGTGGTTAGTGTTGTGCGCCGTGGTAGCGTTGAGCGCTGTGGAGGCCAGGAATCAGCGCCAAGTAGACAGTGACGGCTGTCACATGGAATGCCCCAAGTCGATGAGCAAGAATGGTGGCGGCGAAGGTGGAGAACAAAATTGTCGCTGGATCTTGCGCACAGACGGTAAATCGGCGCGCCTTTGTAAGCCGGCCAAATGCAAGAAAGTATGCCCGCAACAGCAGGACGACGAGTTGGCTCGCGGCGGCTCATCGTCATCTGAGCGCATCGAGCAACAAACTGAGGCTTCTGGATCAATGTTGTCGTCGGCCTCATCCCAGCAGCAACAGCAACAGTCTGTTGTATCAGCACCAGGACAACCAATAGGCATAATGCAAGCCAAGTATGGCAACAAACTCAAGCAGGCGCCGGTGCCAGGCGTTCCAGGAGGCCGTTTGTCGCCAGCCGGCGGCGCAGCAGCACCCAGTGGTCCAGGCTCGACCGGATCGTCGGGTGTACGCCAGATGGCGCCCACATTGGCGCCTGATGTTAGCTACGACGAGAACGACACTCCGCCACCGATCAGCCGATTCTTGGACATTTCGCCTGAGGAATGAATAGGCAACAGTCACCGCAAACTAGCAACAACAGCAACAATCACAATTCCCGGAGAGACGCAACATGACGATTGGTTACCTGACAGTCATCGTGCGTTAATTGTGCATGTATGGTTTCCGTGGCGCCACCTGACGGGGACGCACAATCCGCCACGCATGCACCACTTGTGATGTCAATTCTAACTTGATCACGTTTACACCAATTAACACGCACGTAGCAGCAGATGATGGTAATGTACCAGTCAAAATTGTTCAAGCGCACATCTCCGACTTGTTTCTTTTCTTTCTTCTTTCCCTTCTACTTAATTCTCACGCACTGATGATTCTGGTAACCAGAATTTAGGTGCGCAAGAGAATATCAACTAACAGAACTCATCAGCATCAACAAAGTCTTGATTGATACACCACAGCAACAATGATATAATTGTGACCACGCACTGTGTCTCATGTACAAGTGTCACATCTACAAGCAAGCACACGCACAAAGAACAAGAGCAACACTCACTTGATGGCTGGTGCATGCAACACACAACAACCACAACCGCAACCACAATGGCAACAAGTGTATTGTTCGTGCTTATTCTTGTGTGATGATCGCACAACAACAACAACGGCAACGACAACAACAGTGTGAAGAAAGCCGACGGTCATAATAATCGTTGTGTGTGTATGAATAGCGCATAAATAAAGCAATTCAAATTTGCATACAAAACTTGACACTGTTATGGTTATTGTTTTTGTCTGTCCTGGTTTCATCATTGAATTCTTGTTTGCATTGTATGTCGCTTGATTTTCTTTTTCTTTTTCTTTTGCTCGCTTTGTCGAGCCAGCTATTTTTTGGTTCATACTCGGCATAGCACACATAGTTTCATAGTCAATATCTTGCCAGGTCGAGCGCGTGATATCTCAAACATTCGTGAGCTATTGTTCGCTCTTGAGAAGCTTACACATATTTCAGAGCAAAATATGACCTGTTGGACAAGTCGACTATGACACACAGGAAATGGTTTTACAATCCTAGCAGTATATCAATGTCAGTAAGAAGATAAAAAATGAATGACAATCAAAAACAAATAAATGCATGAGCATCGACAACAATTAATGCACGTTGTCTGTTTTTGTCGTATGAGCATCGTCTAGAACTCGCTAACTTTATAGCATCAGCATAGCTATGGTCATGTCATTAACGAAACAAAAATGTTACAAACATAACGGCTTATTAAAATGATCTCTAAACAAATATAGTGTCAATGAATGCTTAATGATGTATTGAAATGGTACATTAAGAAGGCTTCCTGGCGATTATTGCATGCATTGCATAGGCTTCACATCATATTATTGCATTATTAACATTATAATTGCATTAAAAAATAAAAGAAATCATTACTAGCTTGTTGACAATATTGCGCCTGTTGTCAATATTGTCTAGTAATGTGTTTGTTGGACAAGCTATAACTCAGCTGTGAGCTACAAGTTAGATTTAGGTGCTTACAACAACTCAGGTGGTCATCGAGCGCACAAGATTATTCATCCAAAAGGACAATATTTCGAGCGTGTGTGTGGGTGAAAAATGAGCATTTAACGCTCAACAAACAAGCAATCACAAGTAGAGAGAACAAATTACTACACTGAACAGAGAGACTATTAATGTAATGTAATGTGATGTGAAGTGTGTCGATCATCATCATCATCATCATCGTGTGTTTGTATTACTTAGATACCTGTCTGCACTCAAAATATACCTACAGACTAATAGGGAAAAGTAAGAAAAGATTGTCTGTAAAATGACTAAAATTGAGAAAGGTTAGTTGGTCATCGATAGGATCGTCGATGTCTGTCTGTTTGTTTGTTTGTATGTTTCTTTTACTTGTAAACAGTGTAGCTGGGCAAACATGCTGTTTGTTATTGACTTCAAAACGATGTGAATATTATTGATATCAGTGTAACGTTTGACTTTGAGTGATTCCAACACATGGAAATGTTTGGATGGAAATCTTTTTATTCTCGCCAGTTTCGTTCATCTTTTTGTTCGTTCGTTCGCTCTTCGTTCGTGAATCAGTTAGACTTGAATCGTCAGTTGTATTCAAGTGATGTTGGTTCAAGTGAACTTGAATGGGAACTTTTGTTGATGATGCTAATAGTCACCAGCATCAAGTGTACAGTGTTTTATCTCACTGCATTAGACTTTCACCTGTTGTTGTTGTTTTGCCCTGCCTAGCCTAGCCTAGCCAAGCCAAACTTGTAACAAATGAACTAACGAACGATCGTAAGAATCATCATCATCGTCTCATCTCTTGCTCGTTCGGTGAGTTAGTCAATTGTGGTTGCTAGTGTAGGATGGTGTCAGACAAACATGATGCCGGCGATTAACTTTCGTTCAACTTGTGCTCTTGTCGTTGGATGCACGTTGATTGCACTCTCACACAAGTGCAATCGTTAAACAGAGTTCTCGCTCTGTCTGCGCTCATCATGAACGCCTAGCGACGAACAACGAACATAAGATTTCGCTTACCTTGACGAACCTTGACTTTCAATTTTGTCTCTTTATGTCGTCATCATCGTTCAACTCGTACGACAAAGATGACGATGACGACGACTATTACATCATTTCGCTCAGTCTTTAGCTAGTTCAATCATCTTACAATCTGTAGCAGTGCAAATGAACCAACGGCAAGTGAGCTAACGAGCAAGTGAGAGTTCTTCTTGCTTTGCTTTTCTTTTGTCATCATCATCATTATTATTATTATCAACAGCAGCAGCAGCAGCAAGAGCAGCATCATTGACTACAATAACAACAACAACTGCTATCACGGCTATAGAGCCACGAGCTTGTCAATATTATTCACGCAAGCAGCGCAGTGTAAGTTGACTAACGTTATGTTAAGTTATGCTTTGTACGCTAAAAAGCTACGCAATTATGTCGATGATGTGTAATAGTCGCACGCACTCGCGTGACGCTAAATGACTGAATTGAAGGCTACTCTCACGCTGATCGTGTTCACCTGTACTGACTTATGCATGTACTCGTGTATGCATAATGCTAGTGTTGAGTTCAGAATGAGTGCGTGAGTCGCATCTTTCTCTCATCTCATCTCATTTCAACTTTCATCTCAACGAAAACTCTTATGAATCTACTTTTGTTGTCAATGACAGTTATGCTGATGATGAGTTTAAGCTAGCTCTCAACATTATGACAGCTTGGCAACATCCACATCAGGATCAGCATTAAAAGTTAACAGCTAATAGTTTGCAGTCAATGTTGACCATGACTTTACTTCAATCCCAATCCGATCGAAAGGCTTAAAGATGGTTTAGGAAACAGCAACAGGTGTTCCGTTATTAATGATTTTATATGCTAGAGAGGCTTCAAGCATCGATGTTGTTGTTGCTGCTGCTGTTTTTGTTGTCATAGTGATTGTAACACTAGAAATACTCACTGTTGTATTGTTGCTACTAAACCGCGAGCTATCAAAGGCAGTGTTGCCATGTTGGCATACAAGAAAGCGTAGAACGTTTTTTCAAAATGACGAAAGCGAGCACGTAGAGCAAGAGAAAAAGATAAAATTTTCGCTGCTCAGCATTAGCATTTTAAACGACACACTTGTCATCGATATATCTTTTATAAACAACCACCCCTTATCAAGGGGAACTAGAGCGGACTCGAAGGAAACATTTTAGACTATCAACCGTACTAAATAAACATGATTTAAATGTGCAAACAACATTTAAATCATCTAACGACAAGTGAATTGAACGACAAATCATTGAACCAGTCAAACAAACGAGTCAGCTGCTGTTGATGATGAGCATAAAGTATTAACAACAGCAACAGCAACAACAACAATTAAGAATGAGAAAGTTAACTTTATAAACGAAGCAGCTTGTTGAACTGTGTGTTCGACTATGCATATTATTATTGAATGGAACGGACGAGCCTGTGGCCGTTCTTAGGAGCGCGCGCACACGCACACGCACACGCACACGCACACATAGCGTGCATAATCAAGCTAGACAAGTGCAAGCTAGAGGTGCACATCTTCTGCTGGCCAGCGTGTCCCAACAACTTGTTGTTCGTCACTGGCCGCACATCGCTTACAAGTACACACTATCACATATAATCTAATGCTGTCATAAAGAGTGGTCGAGTGCTAAAAGTCGATCACCACACAAGCAATGGCAGCGCACGAGAGCTCGTGCGCACTTGTCCGTAGTTGACCTGAACTAACAACAACAACAACAATGACAGTAGTGTCGAGCGAAAGCGTGCCAACAGACTGCCCGCTGATTGTAGTGCGTCGTGGCAGTTGATAGCACAATTGTTGTTGAGTCGCGTATCACAATGTGCGTGCTTGTGTGTGTGAACAACACACTGTAATGATGATCATCATCGTCAAGTCAAGTTTAGTCGACCAGCTAACTAACTGACTAACCGACTGAATGAGCTAAACACAACAGGTGACACTCAAATTGAGATGACGAGCTCATCATTTCTTCTTTCTTGGCGTCACACTAGGCTTTTTTGTGCTACACGCTATGCCATGCACTCTACGAGCTTGCTCAGTGTTGTACATGCAATGATAGTTAACAAAGCAAGCTGCAGGTCGTAATCGTGATCACTTAATCATCCGGTCAGGCGTACGTTCTTTCGTTCATGAATCAACTGTTCATGAATCATGCAAGCATGCGAGAGCAAGAGAGCCAGAGAGCTGGAGAGCTAAAGAAGAGCGTGTTTCTTTTTTGTTGTTGTCAGCACGTACATGCCTGCTTAGATCGACCTTAGATCTTTAGCTTCGCTCTAGATCATCCAGCTCTCGAGAGCTCATCTATCTCTCTTATCTCCACTTAGTTGTTCTCTAAATCAACAATCTCTAGCTCATCTTTCAGCTTTCTGTCTGTCTGTCTCCCTCTAGATGTTCAGTTCTCTCTAGAGATCAAGATTTTAGACGCAAACAGCACATTTGCAGACGTCGTCTCTCGAGTTGAGCTCATAGCATCTGTGTTTAACACTTGCTCTCATTGCTGAATGCTATTGCCATCACTACAACTGTTGCTAAACATACAGCTGATTGGTTTAGCTGAGCCGCCAGTTGGCTGACTAACAAGCGCTAAGTAAAGCCGAACAAGAGCTCTGCTTTCACTCGAGATGAGGTCGTCCTTGAGATGCTCTGTCCGACCATTCGTTCGTTTATCTATTCATCTGTTGATATTGTTGTTGTTGCTGCTGGTGCCGATCTGCTTAATCTGTGAGTCCATCCGTTCATGTGTCCGTTAGTTCATTTGATTGCTCGCCAGCATACGAAACGAAGTCACAAAATAAAGACGTCAAATGATTGAGTTGCCCTCCTCCCATTCTCACTTTCGATTGTTTGCACGGCTTACCCGTGCAAAGCGTGTTACCGTGTAATTTACAGTGCGCCAAGTTGGCCACGACAATATAACAATCAGCGGACAGACGAACGGATAGATGGAACGAGCGAGCGAGCGAGCAAGAGAGTGAACGAATGAACGAATGGAATAGAGAGCTCGTCATGGCCACCGTCGTCGATCAAACTCAATACTTTCGATTGACACGACCAGAGTAACAACGAGTAATGCCAATATTCTGATTACCTCCTAGTGTGTGCCACATTCCTAGTGAGACATCTCAATCTAACGCTAGACGACAATGAACAACGAACAATAACTAACAACGAGCTGTGAGCAAAACTAGCAGTGCAAAGTGTGTAATTGTAACTGAACGACTTGTTGTCACACGGCTCTTATGTTTATTTATCTACATTTCAAATAAACGCCTTAGAAAGGGCAAAATAGAGCAATGTTTACTTATCGATCTTGATCGAAACATGACCGATCACCAAAAATATAATCTAAGCTGTAGCTGTGTGTGTGTGTGCTAACCGACAATATCATAATTATTGTATTGTGAGATAGTACATTATTATTAATTAACATTAACATTAAAGTGTCAATCATGTATTAACAATCGTGCATGCAATAGGCTTCGCAATTGGTTGATTAAATTATTGCTTCTAGCGCATCTACAATAATAATCATGCATGATTCTATGTTCGACCTCAATCTCTACCTCAACCTCAACTTCCACTTCACCTTCAAGTAAGCAAATACGAAAGATGATCTCTTGTATAGCAAGTTACTAATAGTTCTATTCAAGCTTATCTATCAAGCTTAGCTCTAAGATGGAATCTCTCTTCTGCTGACTTGTGAGCTCCATTCTGCGTTCATGTGAGATGAGGGTTCAAAAAAGAAAAAAAATAATTGGCCTACCAAGCAGCCAAATGATTGGCTACTGCTTTTCTTTATTTTTTCAAAAATAAAACCCAAAAATCCAACGTTTGCTATTGTGACGAACAGGAGACGACATTGAGAGCAGACCTACAAGATAACAAAATCTTGTCTGATTCTCTTCTCTCTTATTCGAGAAGCGATTGGATTTGATTGGTAATGATTGTTGACTAGTAGTAGAGATAGTAGTGAGAAATAGTTAGGCCAGACATGTAGCTAGCCAGGTTATATTATCACAAGCTGTTAGTGTGTTTGCTAATCTAATAGCTATTATTGTCCCAGTTGCCTGTGTACTGTGAGATTGACTACTGGTAGCTGAATGGGATAAACTAACAAGCTTAGCTATGACTAAGAATTGAAGGTCTTGGAAGATTCAATTTTAAAAATCTCTCCGGCTTTGCTAAGTTGTTAGAAATGATGATAATGATAATAAGAATCGTGCCGTCTCTATTCTTTTCATTTCATTGTATTTCGGCTCGTTTCGTCTCGTCTCGTCTCGTCTCATCTCGTCCTGTCTCTGTCTCTGTCGCTGTCTCGACTTGTCGTCGTCGTAGTTCGTCACAATTTTCTTCCATCGGTCCGTGCGTTCACTGGCATAATAACAATGCTACGACTTTACAATCGATACCAACACCATTAATATACAGCATAATATATTTGCTCACTAACGAGTGTCGGTTGTCATTGACTAAACAAGCATTGCTAACTAACTAACTGAAACATTGACAGACGAAAAGGGAGAGAGAGAGAGAGACAGGCAATCGAAGTAAATTACAACAGCAGGTGTACAATAGGTCATCGTTCAGAGTCCCAACATCGAACGTAGTTTCAAATCTAATTCTACACTCAACAAACGTAATTCGATGTTACCTAGACCGAGTTGTATCTTGTATCGAAATGAACCGAGCCGAGCCGAGCCGAGCCGAGCCGAGCCGAGCCGAACCAAACCAAATCAAACCGAATTGAATTGAACCAAGTTTGTTCGTACGAGTCAACGTTTGTTGGCTCAATTATCGCACGTCAGCACTGCAATTGGAAATAACTGTATTTTCTGTCATGTATGTACATGTGTGGTCACAATAACATTAGAAAGTACAGCCTTGACTCGCAGCCAAAATTTATCGCCAATGCTCTCGTTGTAATGCAACACTCGAGAGTGCGGGTCCGCCTCACCTCGTGCTACGTTACGATTGATGGTTGGCCGGCCGGCAAATGACGAGTGACGGATTGTCGTCTTGCCAGTCATCTGATGCTACAGTTCGTGGCCGAATACTGTGTGTATTCGGCCATCTGTTTGCTAACAATCTGCTAACTGGTGAACGGTTGACTTTCAAGTTGAATGTTTCCACCGTTACACCTGTTGACTTTAATTGTAACTAACTGCCAACAGCTAGCTTCTAGATAACAGTTAGCTCAATGCGACGATGCTCGATGCTTGACGTCTCAAGGACGAAGGCCACAACAATTAGATTTGCACACACACACAATGGCCGTCAAAATTCGGCTAACTGACTGACTAAGTTTTGACAAACCAACGAACGGACGGACGCAAGCTTTTGATGGAGCTAACTAGTGAGAGTGTATATTACCTGATGAGTGCCGTTGAGCAACACCAATTTATATTGAGAGAATTGTGATTTAAACTGTGACCAAGGGTGAGAAGATTCTTACCCTTCTAACAACAACGACAGCTAATTCAACCTTCAAGCATTGTCATTGTCGCTCCCGCTTGCTTAATCGCTCGCTAACTCGGTGTGTTTATTCCACCTGTCTGCTTGTCTGTCTCTTGTTCAATTGTCTGATTGGAAGGAAACCTTTTTTAATATGTAACTGCTTTAAATAAAAATGATGAAACAGTGGACAGCAAGCCTACTAGCGGTCAGTGAATTTTAGTTAATTCTCTAGTTCATTATTTGAGATGAGATAAGACTCTCACTTCATGTGTCGTCAACATATCGTTCACATGACAACACGACCATGGCCATACACTGACAATACAAGTCTCAATGATACACACACACACACACACACACACACACACAGATGAATTACCAATGATGAGCCTATCAATATCGTGATTGTTTGTGGATGAGATGAGAAAACAGGAGGTGATCAAAGTTTTTAGACAACAGATTATCGCTCGGTGTGATTGTTCTCGTTTTGGTTCTTGTTGAGTCTAGTTAATCTTTTTCTCTATTCGCCATCTAATCTGCATAGACATAGGCAAGCTTGTTAGTTTAGCACTAACAACAGCTCGCAACAGCTTTTCGTCGTAATGTCTTGAATTGCGAAAATTAGCGACTTTGCGTCCTTGTTTCCTCAAGTCTTTGCGTTCTTGAGCGTCTTTAGACTAAACTAATAACTTAACGAATCAACTGAGATCGTTCAATTCGATACGAAACTAAATGAAGCTAAATGACGAAACTATAAATTATCAACGATCAGACGCGTGCTCGTGCAAACTATCATCATCATCATCATCTTCATCTGGTCATCTTCATCTCTCGTTTCATGTTCATCATTTGATTGCGTGTTCAGACATTGACAGCACAAAGAGTGAGAGAGTTAGACAACAATGATCTTCAAATGATTGCTAACTTGCCAACGGATGTAACAACAACAACAAACTTGAAACAAACTTGAGTGTGTGCAAAAAAGAAGACCCTCTTGCTTGGCTTAGCTCAGCTCAGTTCAGCTCGTCGACTCGATTGTTGTCTCTGTCAAGTGAAAACTTGCAAGTTGATGTTGTGACTGAGATTACATATCACACAATTGAATTGAGAGTCTTATGTTCATAGTTGCAGTCGTTATGGTCGTTGTCGTCGTGCAAAATCAACTGGTTGTTGTCATCGTTGAAAGTGAAAACTTGACTCTCAAGATGTTGCAATTCTCTCATTACCAGTCTCATTGAACTGTTTGATGTTAGAATTAGATTTCGAGAATCAAGAGAATGAACTGGAGTGAACAATGCAGAACATTGTAACACAACAGGCTGTGTGCGCTGAAAGTGAGCAATAGATTAAAACTAAGCATGAACTTAAATTGTGATTAAAATAAAAAGAAAATGAAGATGCTCTTATAACAAGCAACAACAACAACAACAAGATCTGTACCAGCTACGTGCCTAAGTGTGTTGCGTAATGTTGCTTATGTGAGCAGAACAGTATCATCATCATCATCATCGTCACACATACACACACTTTCACATAGGTGATTGCATCGACAGGTGAATCTATGACACACAAGTTTATACTGTAAGACACACACAAGGAGATTTTGTTCTCAATCTGATACGAATAGCTGATCTGATACGAATGCATTCGCTCGTGCACGCTCTTTTTCTTTCTCTTTTTGCTGTAGACAATCACTTCATGAGTACCATCGCTTGTTCTCTTGACACTTGTCGTTGTGTGTGTGTGTGTGTGTGTGTGTGTGTGTGTGTGTGTGTGTGTGTG